>JBBPKC010000065.1:40393-76207 GCA_038089055.1 Tylopilus aff. balloui | reverse complement strand
CAAAATACTTCCGCTCCACATGCCCCTCTAAAAAGCTTTCCAAGAAAAATCTAGGTCCTTATGAAATCATAGCTCAAGCTGGCATAGTTTCGTACACTCTCCAGCTTCTGGAGAACATGAAGTCCATATATCTGGTCTTCCATGTTTCTCAACTAGAACCTGCAACCCCTAATACCATTCCAAATTGCATGCAATCATCTCTGCCTCCAGTTGAGGTTGATAGCAAACTGGAATATAAGATATCAGAAATCCTTGACTCAAAGATAGATCATAGGTGATAGAACTACAAACTCCTGTACTTGGTACAGTGATCCAGATTTGAAGGGACAGATAAAGAAACTTCGTGGTTACTTGCAACTAAACTAGGTAATGCTTCGGAGCTTGTCGTAGACTTCCATCTCCAGTACCCGGAGAAGCCTGGACCTCACTCTGCTTAACCCAAAAAAATCTATTAACATTTGCAAGACTATCTACTATACTTTCTTGTCCTTGTTCTCTTTGTCCTCTTTCCCTTTTCCATTCTCCACCATCATCCATACCAACTCCACCTTTCTGACTTCCCTCTCCTCCATCACCAATGCCTTCACCTCCACCATCATTTGATGCCAACTCCACCACCTCCACCATTCTGATGTCGTCTTCCTTGTCTTCCTCCTTCACACCTTTGTCCACTGCCTCCGCTCCATTTTCTTCAACTCCATTATTCAACAGTACCATGTGATCCTCAAAGGCCTTCAAGGATTCAGGCCTAAGAGGGGAATACTATCATATCTGGGCCTCAGAGCCCAATTCTGGACATTCTGGACATACTCTAGCATAACTCCGGACTCTTTTCTGCTTTTCTCTCTTGTTTACTTTGCCTGGACTGACATTAGTAAATTCCTATGACTTCCGTTTCTCATTTGCCTCCATTCCCATTCTTCCAAACTACTTATACTCTCTTATGCTTCATCCTTCGGTATTAGAACTACTTCGATGTCATTGCTCACTCAGAGCATAATCCTGAGGCTCCGACTTAGTAGAGCCAACACTTGACATTTCTGGTACATACTTCATTCCGACTCTGGACTTAGTCATCTTGTTTTCCCTCCATATATAAACTCTATAGTTTACTGCCTATAGACCTCAGTTCGAATATCAACATAGACTATTGACATAGACAACTGAGTCTATCTTTCTCTTGTTCTCCTATGACCTTTGTTGAGGGCTTGATGCCCTTTCTCCTCCCTCCAACCCTCAGACCTCCAGACCCTAGATCTCCGATCTTCGACCCTCTGCCCAAAATCCCAGGGCACAATTCCATTGCAAGGGTATACCACATAAGGTGAAGCCAATATCCCGTTCACCTCAACTCTGGAGTTCTGGAGTTGTGCAGGACTTAGTCAATCCAGTCTTAACAGACTTTTGTCTTCTCTTTACCTCTGTTCCCATTTACCCATACTACTAATACTTCATTACATTTTGTCCTCCAGTAGTAATATCACTTCAATGTCAAAGCTCACTAGAAGCATGATCTTGAGGCTCCAACTTAGTAGAGCCTACACTTGACACTTTCACTACATACTTCATTCTGACTCTAGATTTAGTTATCCAGTTTTTTCTCCATATATAAACTTAATAGTTTACTATTGATAGATCTCAGTTCAAATATCGACATAGATGACTAACTCCTTATCCTCTCTCTATGACCTCTGCTAAGGGCTTGATATCCTCTTTCCTCCCTTTGACTTTATGTCCTCATCTCTAACCTCTAACCCTCTAACCTCCAGCCTTTTGACCTCTGGTCCTTTGACCTCTGACCTCCAATTCTCATTTGAAATCCTGGGGCAAGATTCCTTTGCAAGAGCATACCACACACAGTAAAGCCAATGCCCTGTCTACCTCAACTCCAAAGTTCCAGAGTTATGCAGAAGTCCATTTGTTTAGTCTTAACAGATATCTATATTTATGGCATCTAATCTAATAATCAAAAAGCAGTCTAAACATATAGATATTTGCTGGCATGATATTCAAGAATTTGTTCATGAAAAGTTAATTGAGCCATTTTACATCAAAGGCTTTAAGAACCCTGCTGATTTACTCACAAAGAATTTTGGCAGAGTAAAGTCTGTAAAATTCAGGTTGCAATACAGACTAATCTACAATGACATTCCAGCCTCATAAGTGTCAATTCTCTTTTGATGTTTTTCTATTACCATGTATAAAACATGGGGAAGTGTTGAATGTGCACATTACTAGACATGTGACTGTGGCACTTCACCTCCATTAGTAATACTCACTGTAGTATATAAGATCAGACTTAGCTTCTGAGTTTAAATAATACTTTTAACACTCAACTACCACCATTGCACTTAGCTTTACTTATTTACCCATCTCACTGTAAGTGGTAATAGCTAGTAGTATAGTAGCCTATGGTTTCTACAACACATTCATTGTAGCTACTGTTGTCTATGTTAATGATATCATGTTCTTTGGTTCTACTAAGGCCATAATAAGGGTCTATTTATAAAAAAGTGAAAATATAAAGCTCTAGGGTAAAGGGTAATGACAAAGTTAACCAAGTTAAAATCCAATGGATGATCAAATGAAAAGTATAAAAACTGGCCCAACAAGATCATCATCTCACAATCACTATGTCCCTGTAGCCATTGGGCCAAGTCACATGAACATAAGGGTCTATTTGTAGCCAAAAGTTAGTACTATATATATTTCATCTTATCTAAGCTAAGCAAAATTCTCATTTGACTGCAGGGTACAAAATGTTCTACATTAACATTAGGCCAAATCACTATATCATCTGGTTGTTATAGATATCTGTCAACATGTGAACTAACCAACATTTACTCTATCAGGGTTATGCTATACCATAGAGCAATGAATGAAAAAGAAAAGAAGAATATCAGAACATAGATGAAAACTATATCACATATGTAGACTCTCATATAACAGAAGATCTCTGCAAGCACAAAAATCATACCATCCCATGTAAATGGACATAATTTTTAGGACCCAAAAGGAGTGGATGCTGTGGAATCAACTTCCATCCTAACATCTTCTACCTGAGTGAATGAGTTGACATCTCTTGTAACTTTATCAGCAAAATATGCAAGTTCCTGCCTGACAATACAAGAGTTCAAATCATACCAAAATCATTGGCCAAAAGCTTGAAATCACACTTACCATTTATGATCTCTTATCCTTTCTAGCATCAAGAGCAGCTCATCCTGCTCCTGGAAGTTCAACTCTCCACCAGGGAGGGTAGTAGCATAGTCTCGTGCTTGTGTCAGTGTGCTCTTCAAGCCATTCGTCTGCGAGCAGTATCAGTAGTGACAAGCAAGTCAGGCGAACTCACACACTGCCTGCAAAAGAGCTTGCTTTGCCTGTGGTGATACAACTCCTTCAGCACTCTGTGTGTGTTCCAACACAGTAATCAGATTTGGGATGATGCCTGAAAAGAGTCGTTCCGGAATGACAACACCCATCGCCAGGGATGTCGTAGCGCAATTTGATGAGACCTGCGCCGCGGGCAGTGTGGCTGTGTTTGTACTATCGCATCTCTGGTGTCCGTCACATCAACCCCACCCGCCTCAGTCCTCGCTCGTTCTCCCCGAGATGTCAAGTCAATCGAACCTGGACGTACGCGGTTTCGTCTTTCCGTCATAAACCATCTCACAGACTCCGTCAGAAAGCTATCGAAATTGTCCAGCGTGCCATTGACGAAGATGTCAAGCAGAACTACACCGAGTCGTACAAACAATACATGAACTCCCTCGACTACTTCATGCTCGCCCAGAAATGTTTGTTTACGCGTTCCGTGTTCACTCTTTTCGCCACTCATCTTGCTAACAGACGAGAAGAACGAAAAGTCCAAGATTCTGATCCGAGCAAAAATCGACGAATACTTGACGCGCGCCGAAACGTTGAAGAAACATATCCAAGTGCAGGACGAGAAAAGGTCGCGCCGGGCTGTGAGTGCAAATGGGTCCGGTGGTACAGTCGGCGGCAAAGGCGAAGGCCGCGACGACGATCAAGATCCCGAATTGAAGAAACTCCGTGCCGGTCTCTCGAGTGCAATTCTTTCCGAGAAACCCAACGTGAAATGGGATGACGTCGCCGGCCTAGAAGGCGCCAAGGCTTCCTTGAAGGAAGCGGTCATCCTCCCCATCAAATTCCCCCATCTCTTCACTGGAAAGCGCACGCCGTGGAGAGGGATTCTCCTATATGGACCTCCGGGAACGGGGAAGTCGTACCTCGCAAAAGCCGTCGCAACGGAAGCCAAGAGCACCTTTTTCAGCGTCAGCTCGAGTGATCTCGTCAGTAAGTGGCAAGGAGACTCTGAAAGGCGAGTGACTCTGAACGTCTTTCCCTTCTCGTCCTTGATGATATATCCAATTAGGCTCGTCAAGAACCTGTTCGAGATGGCTCGCGAAAACAAACCCGCTATCATCTTTATCGATGAGGTAGATTCCCTCGCCGGTACCCGTAACGAGTCTGAATCAGAGGGATCGAGGCGCATAAAGACAGAATTTCTGGTTCAAATGAATGGTGTCGGGCACGACGATACCGGCGTCCTTGTCCTCGGAGCGACTAATATCCCATGGCAACTCGACCCCGCCATCAAACGCCGTTTCGAGAAACGGGTATACATACCGCTTCCAGGTCTCGAAGCGCGCAAACGTATGTTTGAGATCCACGTCGGTGCCACGCCATGTCAGCTAGAAGCAAGGGACTTCCGCACCCTTGCAGAACGCACGGAGGGGTAAGCTCCCTTCGAGCTCGGCGTCCGCTCTGTATGCATGAAGTTGATTCCCCCTCGTTTCAGATATTCTGGCTCCGATATCTCGATATTAGTTCGTGATGCGCTAATGCAACCGGTGCGAAAGGTCATATCCGCCACTCACTTCAAGCCTGTCCCTGCATCGAGCAGGACGAAATGGACTCCCTGCTCCCCCGGTGATCCAGAGGCAGTAGAGAAGTCGTGGTCCGAGATTGAATCCGACGAACTAGTCGAACCGTCGCTCAGGCTACCGGACTTTCTCAAGAGTCTCGAAAGCACCCGACCCACCGTGACAGAGGCAGACATCAAGCGACACGAGGACTGGACGAAAGAAAGCGGTGAGCAGCACGCGCCGTTGGCCCTTCCGAACAGCTCTGAGTTCATTCACCCTCTCTTGACATAGGAAACGATGGTGCATGACCCGAGGCGCGCCGAATCTGTGTCACTACATAGCTGCTTGAATACATTTGTTTCAGAATACCAGGGGAATACCATCACGATTGCTTTGTGTACAACTTCACTTCACCATGTATTTGCACTTCTCACTAGAACCGAGAAACGGTAATATTGACCAAGCACTTCCACGGCTACGATACGCATGCAGTGGGGAGACTGAGCAGTCGGAAGCATCCCCATCAGGTTCAACGCGTAGAATAAAAATTTCTATAGTGTATGCATGTAGTAGAGGCCCAAAATCGAATCACCCAGCATACAATTCGTGCAGCTAATACTCCGGTCCATCGACAGAGGTCCACGCATCACGCTGCATTCAACTGAGCTTGCGCCTGCTGTATCGCATGCGCGTGTACATGCGTCGGCTTAGCGACCGCATGACATACCTGGATGTCTCGTATCCATGGATGAACTATAATCTCCTCTATGGCGATCCGATGCGACGGATCTGGTTCGAGCATCTTGCGAATCAGGCTCCTGCAGGCACGAGGGCTCAAATTGTTGATTGTGGGTGGGTAAACTGGGTCCTTCTCTTTCTCCTTGATGGGCGTGACGCACGCGGTAGCATAGGTGGAATACAGTCCATCCGACATTTGGGCAACACGCCACGGCATCTCTTGGAAATGCAAACAGTAGTAGACGATGCCGCACGCCCAAATGTCGACCAGACGAGCGTCATAGGCTATGGGTTAAGAGAATGGAGCCGCGAATTAGGCAACCACTCAAGAATGGCACTGCTAGCTGCTTACGTTTGCCTAAAAACTGTTCAGGGGCGATGTACGGTTCGCTACCACACAGGCCAGTGGACATGTGAACCGCAGCTTCCCAGGGTAGACGATAGACGGTCGATGCACCGTAATCCCCGATCTAGGCGGTTGTAAAAAATACGGTTACATTTGTTTCAAACCACGAACCTTGAGGTGGCCCTTGGTGTCGAAAAACAAATTTTCTGGTTTGATGTCGCGATGGGCGACACCTTGACTGTGTAGATATGACACTCCAGTGAGGATCTGCTTGAAGCAGCACTCGACCTCGCTGGGTGACATGCCTCCCTTCTTGATGGCAGCGTAGAGGTCCCCGCCGGGACAGAACTCCATCACCTCGCACCAGTGTTGGTTCTCATCCTGAACGAGGTCCACGGTCTCTACGATGTTGACGTGATGCAAGGTAGAGGAGATGCAGAATTCCGCGGTGAGTTTCTTGACGTACTCCTTCTCTGATTCGTTCTTTCGTCTCTTACGGAATTCCTTGAAAAGGCGGGGTTAGCGAATGACGCAACGGACAAAGAGCAATGAAAATGGGAAACTCCGTACCTTGACGGCATAGAGCTTTTCTTCCGTTCTGTCCCATTTATGGGCCAGTCGAACGACAGAGGTAGCGCCTTTGCCGATTGCAAGCTTTTGACAAACGCCATACTTCTGTGCTAGACTAGCTGTACTTTCGCCGGCTACGGATCTCCGCTCGCCGTCCGAGTCGGACTTTTTACTGCTACCAGTTGACCTGGCAGAAGATTTGCGACTCAGTTTGGGCGCGGAGGAGATGAGGTCTTTGAGGGCGAATTTTTGACCGCCGTCAGAGTGGGCGTTCGAGGGTGCTCTTGGGCGAGAGTTGGGCTGGGGAGAGGGTGGGGGCTTGGCCGTTGAAGGGACTGGGGGGTGCTCGGGGGGAGATAGCCCCCCACCAGAAACGCCTGCGGACATGCTCGGGGCACGGCTTGGGGCCTTGCTGGGGGGACAAGTAGAAGGGCGACTGGAGTCGTGCTCTGACGGCGAAGGCGGGGTATCTATCGAGTCTGGAGCAACAGTCATGGCGAGAGAGGGGAAGGGAAGAGAGGGGACGAGGAGGGGACGACTTGGGGCGTCTTTGAGAAGAAAACGATCAATTCGAACAAGACATTTTGAAACGACGTGCAGGCTAGGTGCGATGCGGAGACGATAGAAATGATGCGGGACGAGGCGAAGAGAACGATCCGCTGCAGATTCAGAATCTCCCAGAGCGCTGTCCGGAATGACTAAGCAGGTTCGAACGTTCCTCCATCTGAGAGCTAGACAAAAGCGGAAGAGTTCGTTGGACGTCGATTACGACTACGCCAGGCCTAGCGGAGCAGACGAACTCGTACATTCATTCATACACGAAGTGTACACGAGGACCAGCCATCAAAATCATCGCGCAAACATCCGTCGAGTATCACACCGGGCGTATGATTCTGCCGATCGTGCGGGGTTATTGTGATTCGTGTGGGGCGAAACAAACATTTCCGAAATGAACTAACGTTCACATTGCGCCACAATGCGCAGCTGGTCGCAATGGACTATGGTCCTAAAAATACAGCGACGAATCGCAATTTGGCCTGTCAAGCAGCCGGATCACGCATGGCGACCGTGAGCATGGCTGACTCATCGCTGCTTTCAAACTGTACAGTTTATACCAAATCCAGGTTTGTGGCTTGATTACATACACTTCCCTCTGTTGTGCGTCGACTCATCCGACCCTCCCCCCCCAACCCGACACCCTCAAGATCAAGGTCGGCCCAACTACGCATTCCTCTTGCAGCACTTCTTGACCTTCTTTTCTTTGCTAGACGCCGCCATGGTCAACCTACGTTCTCAAAAGCGGCTCGCTGCAGCCGTCGCCGGTGTCGGCAAGCGCAAAATATGGTTCGATCCTGCTGAGCAGGCAGAGATCGCCAACGCCAACTCTCGTTCGCATGTGAAGAAACTCATCAAGGAGGGCCGCGTCATCATCAAGCCCACAATCATGCACTCTCGTGCCCGCACACGCGACCTCCTCGCTGCAAAGCGCAAAGGACGTCACACCGGCCACGGTAAACGAAAGGGTACCGCCGAGGCCCGTCTACCCACCAAGGTTCAATGGATGCGGAGGCAGCGGGTTCTGAGGCGGTTACTGAAGAAATACAGAGAGGCAGGCAAAATCGATAAACACCTGTAGGTCTCCTGTGTCGCCTGTGCGGCACCCGTGTTCTCACGCGCTGGTTTTCCCTCAGCTACCACTCGCTCTACCAGAAATCAAAGGGTAACGTTTTCAAGAACAAGCGTGTACTCATGGAGTACATCCACAAAGCCAAGGCTGAGAAGAATCGTACAAAAGTGCTCACCGACCAGATGGAAGCTCGCCGTGTCAAGAACAAGGTTGGTCCTCACCGGCGGCCTCTGGTACTTTTCTCTGACTGCCATTTAATTAGGCTGCCCGGGAACGCCGTGCAGAACGCTTGGCACAAAAGCGTCAGGAGATTCTCGCTGTGGGACAAGAGGCAGCCCTGGAGTGAACGGCATTTCCGCAGCCTCGTTGTACCTTTTATGCTATGCATCTCACGCCCCACGGTTTTATATACAACATGTCTTCACTGGGAAGTCCGACAGTGGCCCTGACATGAACCTACAACAAGACATGTGCCATGCTCATGCACATTTCCTTGACCCGTCGCTCCCTTGCTACTGCCTCCACCATCTCCCGTGTAATAGCAATTTGTTCTCCTGTACCTTCACCGTTCATCTGTATGTGTGTCAAAAGCCCACATTCGCTGAGGGCAAATGCAGCATCCTCGACACGAAGGTTGGTCGCACGCGCAACGTCGGCAAGCGTGCAACGAGCTACGACGTGAGACGTCGCACTGCCGTCAGGATTTGCTATTGTCTCGATCCGTCGGAGCACACTGAGCGCTTCTACAGATAACACGCCCAGGATCAACGCTGCAACCCGAGCGAACGGACTGATACAGACCATCAAAGTAATGAGGAGTCGATCCATTCGGTGGAGCATCGCCGATCTCACCGTCCCATCCCTTTGGTCGCTTTCTCCGAATCGTGTTTTCCTCGTTGGACTGGAGTTGCGAGATATCAGGCGTCCATCTGTCCGTGGTTACTTGGACATATTCAGGCGGTAATACATTCAACAGACGTCTGGCGGGAAGATGAAGGGGTGGAACTGCGTGCTTTGTCCGTGAGAACGCACCGGAAGAAGCGTATCAGAGTTGCAACCCAATAGGTGAGGTAACTCCGTAGCCCCAGTTCTGACAGCGGTCGTTCTGGGGTACCCACTTTTCCAGTTCTGCGAGATAATTCATAACCTGGTGATGTTTTAAAAAAATTAAGATCAAAGAGGTGGAGGGGGACACACTGAATTCTATCATGAGCATTCCATACCCTTTGCGCTGGAATGGAGGCAAGACAATTATACACGCGAGGTTGTAGTCATCGTAAGAAAACTTTTCCTGAGAACATGCGTCAACCTAGACGAGCATAAATTGATCGTCGGAAAATAACCTTTGAAAAAAATCCGAGTACATGGTCTCGTTGCGAATCCGCATCCGTCAGTATATAAAAGCGGACTGTGGAGAACGAAAGTCAGGAACGGGGAAAGGAGACAGAATCGTCCTCACAGTTGTCGCAATCAAAGAATAATGTCTTAACGTCGATGAACAGCTTCCCAAAGAGAGACAAATTCTGACAGTAGAGCTACGTGGAATTTGTAACTGCGACACGAGCGAACGCTGATCATTCGGTTGACTCACTTTTTCCTCTGCTCCGTCCACCTCCCAGATAGTGTGTGCTCCACGCTGGTAGACTTTCCTCCCTGGGGGATGTCTTCTGTCACATTTTTTCTTGGAAGATATCAATTCTGCTGTTCATGCCAGAAACTGAAACAAGGTGCACACACAGCATGCAGTTCCCATGTTGCTCCCTCGGACATGTATTTGAAACATCGTTCGCAAACCCACAGAATAGATTTTTCGCCGGTCAGTTGAGAGTGCGTAAGGCCACCCGCCAGTAATTCAGAAGTCCGAATAGGGGGGCGCCGATGGACACCTGGTGCCTTGAGGACTAGGGTAGAGGATGTACCCTGGGGAATACTACCGTCCTCTGTGTCCAACTCGGCTAATGGATACGGAGAGAAGTACCTGTTATGAGAAGCATGCTTCCAGCAACCTCACTCTGGAAAGACGGACACGCACCAAGTTTTGATCTGCCACTGTCCAAAGTTGACTTTATCAAAGTTTCGCAGCGCAGAGATCCGTTTATAGTCTTGGAGGTCGAAGTCATCCTCTGCCATGAGGTCCTGAATTTTCGTGTCTGGGAGGGGTGACGAACTTGCTCTTGTGGAGTTGGCTGACAGACCAGGCGGACTGGTGGGCTCCTCCCTCTTTCGCTTTCCATCGTTCGCTCCCAATGGTAACGCGTCCACGTCCACGTCGGATTCTCGCGCGCGACGCAACTCGGTGGTCAGCATCCACTCATCTACTGGTTTATCAGAGTCCCCGTGCACATGGGGATGCGCGTCGGAACTACGTGACTCTGCTACGAACGCGGGCGGAAATGTTTGAATTCTGTGTGGGATCAGACGACTTGGGAGACGCACGGTCGACGCCATTCTTTCTCACCGAGCAAGCCTTCTTGTCTGTTCCAGCCATGTGAGCCGAGTAGATTTCGACGACTTTTTATAGCAGAGTTTGTCGGACAGACAAGCTGAAAGCGCCTGAGTTTCTCCATCGCGTCGCAGACTCACTCCAGTAATTCAGACGCTGCTCTCTCATTGTCTTTCTCTCCTGGACACGACCAGAAAGTTATGATTCCCACGCCTGACATGCCAGCGGTTCCGATCAGAAAATCCTCGCTGCAGGACTGCGCAACTCGACACGCAGTGCCTCGAGAGCAAACAAACGCCCACAGCAACTCTGTTCATAGCGTACAGCTACACTGCGGCTGCGATCCCGTTACGCTTTCGTTATACGCCAACAGGACGCCCGAGCGATGGGTCGGATTGCGTCTGCGGTCGTGGTGTGGTCGTTGTTCCTTCCGGTGAAGTGAGTTGCTTTCTCGTCCTATCCTTCCTCCCACATATACATATTGACCGCCTTCATAACACGAACGTTACGTTCAGCTGCTCTGATGATATCAATAATAGAGGACTTGGGCGACGAACCATGATAAACATCATCGCTGCGGGCGGTTAGTCCTTTCCGTCACGATCCCAAAATCTTTCTGAAACCACTACAGTCGCCCTGTTTCTCTTTCTGATCATATGCGGCTGGTGTCTTCGACACCGGCGGGTTTGGGGAAGGGCAAGAAGCTTGCCCCGTTTCTCTTATCGGTCGTCGAATCTACCAAAGGTGCCTTATGTCCCATCTCCCCATGGCCATTCCACATACTCGCAAGCTACTCCGTCTGCGCCCCCGCCTTCGCATATACCCCAATACCCTCCTCGCGGGCGTCACACATGTCGTGGTAATTCACGTCCACGGGGACCACCTATCCACAGAACGCCAGAGCCCATTGCACCACCGTCGCCTCTTTCGTTGCGTGCCCCATCGCGTGTCACCTCAAGGCCCATCTCACCGTTCGACACTACTCGACGCGAAAGCGAGTTCATTGTAACAGCGCCTACGCCCTCTTCTCCTGCATTACCTACGTCCCCTCGCAGCCCTCCGAGGAGTGTTCTAGAGTCCCCTCTTCCTCCCCCGCCTTCTTTACTTCCGCCTCGGACGCCCTCGGTCGTCCATTCTCCTCCCGCATCCCGCGCCAGCCCTATGTCAAACACGTTACGCCTGCCAGTGCTGTCTCCCACCCACACGGGAGTGTCGAACACCAACTATGAGGAGCCTCCCCCTGCTTACACACCCATTTGAGATCGTATTTTGTTTATACGCTTGGATTCTCCTTACTTGTCATCCACGATGACGCTGTTGACATCGTCGTGATACCGCTATTCGACTTGTGATGGACCATGTATAGC
Organism: Tylopilus aff. balloui; assembly: GCA_038089055.1. Lineage (NCBI taxonomy): Eukaryota > Fungi > Basidiomycota > Agaricomycetes > Boletales > Boletaceae > Tylopilus > Tylopilus aff. balloui. Next base: position 64,227 of record JBBPKC010000065.1, on the reverse strand, counting down.
TCTTGGAATATTGACATGCATCTGATCCCCCCCCCCTTGACATTGTTTCTTTGGTGAGACGGAACGGTCATTCAGAGTGCAAGTGAGCAGACCGCAGTCGTTGCTCCAGGTGACATCGTGCTTTCGCTTGTTCAAAAGCGAGACGAACGCGAACGCGCTTCTTCCCAAGATTCCTGCCAAAGTTGGTCGAGGGGCCCGGCAGGCGATAGAACGGGCGACCGCAACCGAACGCGGCAGAAAGCCAGTCTGACGCAGTGATGGCCCGCCCGTGAAGACGTCCGCGTAAATGGCGCGAATCACGCTACGAGGGGCCTAGGCATACCGGAGAGGCACCCACGGGAGGTCTGCCTATCCGCCTTTTGAACCATAGCCAACGCGCGTTCACACCTCCTATAGGTCCTTGAGCAGGAACGCGTACGGCCCACTGCCTGGCATGTATATTGCATCTTGGTTTCGAGAGATACAGCGGTCGAAATAAGTATATGATTTTTCAGGGCGTGGTGTGGGGGGGAATTTCGCTCGTGACGACGGTACAACCCCTTGCCACGTCCGTGGAGTCCTGCTATGGAGTGGTCCATTCGTTTCATGCCCCCCCGTCAAGTTTCTCCAACATCGGGTCGCCCCCCCCTCCTCCGAGTCTGATCTTGGCTGAAAATCCATCGGAGCGCGTCGGGGAGCCAGTCGGAGCCAGTCGATGGGCTACTCCTGCCGCTAGCTTCTTCTGTCGTGTTCCGGATTTGCAGATCTCGCATCTGTCAGATCATCACCGGTCTCCTCTGCTTGTCCGCCCCAACTGGAGGGACGACAGCGGAATAAACATGCCTGAATGATGGTGATCTGACCATCAGACCCCCAACAGATCGCCAAGACCGACACCCATGGCATATCTCGGGACTGACTCTCCATGTGTTACAGGTCATTCAACCACAGCAGTGATCCGAGGAAGGAGGGGAATGGAAAAGGGTTGCACATTACTTCTTTCAAATTATATGTTCTAGTTGAAGCGAGGTGATGACAGGGGGGGAGCCCACGGAACCCCATTAAATTCCAGATATCCAATTCAGAAACAGCCTGGAGGGTCTGTAAGCCTCAGGAAAAAACTCAGACCCAAGCAACCCTCTCCTCGCCCAGGCGTCCACCACCATCTGTCCCCAGAAAGTGGCCCAAGAAAATGTCCACAGCCAACCGACGATCCCACCGACGCGCGTCCCAGTGGCCCGCTTCCACTTACGCTCCATCAGGACCCCAACACCTTGCATGAGGAAGAATCCCGCTACCAGGAGGGTGTCTCCGCCCCTGGCCATTCCCCGCAGCCCGACGTCGTGCATAACGCCAGAAACAAGGAAGGCGCCCATGATGACCCCAGTTCGCCCAAAATATCTTCCCATGGGATTGCTCCCCACCATCACAAAGGACTCGCGAAACAGCTGGTGCCACTTCCACCCCCAAAAACTCGTGAGTGAAGTTGACAGCCACGGGGCATCGAAAAGGGGCGGCCACTGCGACGGGTATTGTTGGAACAGCATCGTGTACAGTACCGCATGGAGCTGGTATGTTGCGTCAATGATGAAATATGCAGTGAACCCGGAGAGGAGCGAGACGGTCAACGATTTCGTATACCGCTTCGACGGGGGTAACGCTGGATCAAAGACGGTGCCCCCTTTTGGCGTCCCAAACGTGTCGGGTCCGAACGAGCGGATGTACCCGCACAATGCATCGAATACGAACACCAAGAGAATGAGTCGACAGAAAGAAAGCAACGTAAACGTCAATCGGGATTCGACTCGGAAATACGGTGTTGGGATGTAATTCTTTGGAGGCCCGGTCCACCCGATGCCCCTGAAGTTTGCAGTGAGATCCCAGGCATTCCACAGCGCGGAAGAGAGGGTGGTGCCATGTTCGGTGGGAGGCCTTCCATCGTGACCATTAGCTGTGCCATTTCCCGATTTGCGGAACGGCAGCCTGGTATAAGGTTGCTCTGCAAACGCCCACGCCGCGCTGCGCATTGCGATAGTAAACATGCCGAGCTGTATTTACGAATCTGAGCCTGTGCGCTCCCGCCGAGTGAAAATTTCTTACTGCCAGTCCGTGATTAACATAAGCACGACCCGGATCGTCTTGTGAAAAATCCAGAGACATGTTGGCACGCAAGGTCATCCAGAACACTATCGGAAGCAGCGCCATTTTGTAGAGCCTCGCTTGAGGCAATTGAACCAGTACAGCCATGGCGTAGTAGCTGAAACATGCGGGCATGAATACGGTGACGAAGGTGAATTGCGTCACGGCAGCTCGCTCGAAAGCTACCGCATGCCGAAGAGCGTCTGGCTGCCTATGAAGAAACGAGTCAGGCTATATTCAACACAAATGCAAGGCAAAAAAAAAATTAACCAATGCATCGGTAAATGGACTTGCTAAGGAGGGAAGAAACGCCGGGTTGCCGGGTGTACAAAGTTTGGGAATGAAACTTGTTCCGGCCTTTATCTACGCCAACATCCACGTAAGTGACAACCTGGGAAGAAACACGTCGTCACACAGTGATTGTTAGGACAGCCGAGTGAGTTCCGACCGCCAGTTTCAGTCTAATAGGCCCATCTTGGACGGTAAGTGGACATGATCCATCTGAGCTCGACTCCAACGCCGAACAGGTTGGATGATCATGTCAATGAGTCCAACATGATGCGTAGCGAGTCTGGGCGGAAATCACTCCGCTATCCAGCAAAAACGATGTCGCGGTGCTAAATTCGTCCCAAGCCTCTAACAGACTCCGTCAATCTGTGCGAAACTAGCATCTTCACGGATCCAGCCTCTGAGCGAGCTATCACGCCGCAAGGTCTCAGTACCCAAGGGATGTGTGCGCGAATCTCGAGCCTTGCTGCGATCGGCTGGGGGAAAAACATGAACGGCTTTCTTCATGTACTCCCGGTGGTCCTCCAATCGCTCGCCATCTACTTTGTCTACAGAACTCTTAGATGGCGCTGGACAAAACGACATGGAACGAAACAAGGCACGTCGAACAATCCTGACGTCGGACCAGCACAACGGGAGGACCCGATCAGAAAACGGAAACCAGGTGGTATGTCATCCATTGAAGACATGTCTCGGTGTTATTGACGCAATGTCACGCCAACTTCAATCCAGTCTGGACCCCTGTAGCTTTCGAGTACCCGGAAGTAACACCTTGTCCTCATCCGATAAGCGACCTGAAGCCCGTCCCATACCGTCCTTTCAGATGGGGCGAGTACCAGTGAGTCGGATTTCTGCTCGCGGTCGTCGTGCATTGCTTATGTGTCGATCGAGTGTCACGATGGGCATTCGCACCATGCCTTGGTCCGAGTGGATGGAGCTCGACGAGACCTTCTCGTCCCATCAACGGATTCGAACTTTCCGAGTCCACCAATGTGGAAAAGCCGTCTTGCGCGTCCTTCCCGCGCGCGAGGATGAATCTGTCAATGTTGCAGGCGGAGCTGAGGCAGGTTCGTGGCTGCCTGGAGTGGCTTTTCCTGTGTCTGTGGTTCGCTCACCTCGAGCGGTAGTGAAAGAGTTGCTATACGAACTCGCGGAATACTTGCCCCGGCGTTACCCGTCCTCGTTCCACATTTCGCGCCTCCCGTTATCAGCCCCTGCGCCGGTCATCGGAGGGATACCCCTTTCGCGGCATGGCAAAATGCCGGTCAAGACAATCGAGGTCATTGAGACCGGGGAAACATACGATCTCGGGGTCCTCGGTTCGATGGACGATGGAGAGATGGGGGAGGAAGCGTTCAGAATAATAAATCGGCTGTAAGTGAGGAAATGCGTTATCGTCATCGACTGTCCACGGAGTCAACCGTTTGTACAAGGACGCAAGATGACATTGCAATAATGATTGAAGGTAGCCGCTCAATGACTCATGAAACATGTGTTGATCATCGTGTCAAGGAACGGACGGCAAATACTATTTCCAGGCGGGCCTTATATGTATACCAGGTCGGTGCCCCATTCGTTACTACCTGACTTTTTCCTGGACGATGGATTTTCCTTTTCCCCCAATAGGATTTTGGCGCTTGCGCGACAAGATTGGAATGCCGTTGGATGAAATACACCTCTCTGGTGAGGTGCCCCAGTGTAAGATCCTTTTGTTCTGAAGGACTTTGCAAAGATTTCTACGACCTCCCCCCAGTCAAAGAAAGGCTGCAACTCAGCATGAACCGCTTCTTCCAACGCTTGCCGCTCGACAAACCGGTGATAAGGAATAATTATTCAATCCAAGTCGTCCCGGAAAGAGCATCGAAGGCAGGTTTGGGTACAGAAGAAACACTATCTGCTATCGATCCCGAAGAGCTGAGCTGGTCCGAGTCTCTTAACGGGCCAGAGGACAACTTTACTCATGGACGAGGCCATGGCACAAGGGACGTCTCGGATGTCTCGCCCTCGATGCTCCGCCTCCGGAGCGAACGACAGACCCTGCGTCGACTTCCCCGCACAGGGGCTGTCGTGTTTGGGATACGTACATATCAGTTCAAGGCGGAGCAGCTCGTCCGGGAGCTCGGCGTCGCGGCGCGCCTGGCAAGCGCAGTAAGGAGCTGGCCTGAGGACGTTGCAATGTACAAGGGGCGTAGGCAGTACCAGGACGTCCTTCTCGACTTTTTGGATGAATGTGCAGAGAAGGACGGCGTCACTGGACCAATGGAGGGAATGCTTCCGTTTCCATACTAGGCCCGAGAGAGGTGGCAGGGGACACAGCATGAGGCCACAGCCCGTTGAAGCTGTTCCACAGGCCACTTGATTTGCGTCATTGTGGCCCCTCATTTGAAAGCTTCTGTAAAGCATAATGTCCCGTACTTTCGCGATATCCTGCCAATACACCTTGCCACATGTGGTGGGCCAAAGCTCGTCCCTTCCGACCCAGGTCGGACCTCGTGGTCAGTGGCATGCTTAATGGTGAATGGCGACTTATTGTGTTCCGATCTACATAACCTGTATCGTGACCGATCAAAGCGCGTACCCAGAGATTTCCGGATATGCACTGAACAAAGGAGTGTACAAGCTGTGGCGACCTGTGCCTTGTCCACTCTGATCCATCCTCCAAGTGTATAAGAGCCATGACTTGCAGCGGCAGCGAGCATCCAAGATTCTAAACTGCATCCATGTCTCCTGCAACGTACGCTCAACAGAATCCATCCTTCAGCGGGCCCCATTGTGGCAGCACAGGTGCCCATCCTAAAGTTGAGCTTCGCTGCGTCGACCTCGCCACTTGGGACGATGGCTACTGGACACACCCAGTCTTCTCGAAAGGGCAGCCAGGCGAACTTGATCAGCCCTGGCCGTTTCGTTTCAAGGTGAGCGGCAGATCCCTGAGGTACTGGAATCTGTTTCAAACCTGAATCTAGAACGGGCAAGACGTGTGGATTCGTGCTAGTGATGGTGCGTGGTATTCTGGCAAAGTGGTCGGTCAGGCAAAGAGAGGAACGACGAGATTGGTAGGACATGACACGCACTGTCCCGTTTCGATGATTAATGAGGTTGATCATAGAACGAGGGCCTCTATTGGTGGATCGAGTTCTGTATGAGAAGTTGCAGAGTCCGAAAGTGGTTCGCGCCACTGAACGGAGACATCAAACCTGACAACGAACACACGCAACAATTGTTGTCGGACGCTGGCTGGCTCCGACAACGATGAATGAAGATGGCTTATGGACGATTCATCTCTATTTTTCTTTTAAACAATTGGGACACCTATAAATGTGCATGCGTCTTCCATACCCAGCTGTATCGTTAATTGTCTCGCGTACCTTGGCGCTGCTAGAATGTATCCAGCTTAATGTTGTAATATTTAACGAATCGAGTGAACGTCATTTTAGATTTACAGTTGCGATGGATCCACGGTGAGATGGCGCAAAACGGACTTGAACAGGAGAGTAGTACACCAATCGTTCCGTCTCCAGGCCAGAGATCCTGTAGAAAGAAGTATACAAGAACCCTTGATAATTTCAAGCTCGAAGCACGTCACAACAGCTGTGGAGGAGACATTAAGTGAAAGGCAAATCATTTGAAAGATCATGTACAGGATCGCGCGTACCCGCTCAATGCCACCTGGCCGTCAATTCATGCACCTACTGGGGGAATTGACAATGTCGAATACTCCTCGAGTTGGGAACTTGTAAGGGCATGATCCCCGAATCGATTCATCTTGCGCGCGGATACCAATTCCGTTTCCTCGACCAACGGAGGTGTGAACAACCTCTCATACGACTTATTTGATAGTCGTCGGAGAGTGGGAGAGGCCACGTCAGCAGCCCAACGCACACTGACGAGGGTGGCACGCGATCTGACACTCCAGAACAAGCGTGTCCGACAATGGGACGTGCACCAGCGCAGACGTATACCATACACCATCGTTCGATGTCATGCGGCGGCAACTCTCCAGCGCACACTAGAGGGCGTGGTACGTGGGTCGGGCGACATCACAAGTGGAGTGATGGTGGTGACATCGGACGAACCGCGAACAGGGCCAGCAACGAGTGGAGCTCCGGCTATTCGCCCAGGAACTCTGCCACTGCGGAGTGGTGTCGCATTGCGAATGGCCCCTGTAGCACGTCCTGTGCTGTAGTTGGCGATAATGGTGTGTAGAAAGTCTACCCGACTCAGCATCACTGTTGCATTGTTGGCGTTACATCGTCAGCATTGTCTTCATCATCATGGACAAGGAGATGGGCGAACTGAGAGAAACAATTGGCAGGGCGACATGGGACAGACAGGGCAACTAGTGCAAGTGCCAGTGGGCACTTGTAGATCGCGTCACTCAATATTTGGTGTACTGCTTGTGGCTAAAGTAGCACTTGTCCCTGCACCCGTCAAAGAAAGGAATTTTTGTTGGTCGCCGCTTTCCCATGAATTATGAGTGTGCAAGAAACCTTGTTTTCCTACTATGATTCGAAAATTAAGAAAACCAGGTAACCACCTCCTAATCACTTTTTTCTTTTGCAAGGGGTAATTGCACTCGGTTGTGTAACAAACTCTGAAATGCATCTCTGTCATTCTGTTCCAAATCTTTTCGTGCAAGAAATTTGGGAGCGTTCCACAAGTACAGTGTGTCCAAGCAGTCATCAGCAATCTCCAGGTTTTCTGCCTGGCCCGTACCAGCTGGTATTCCAAGCTTAATACGCCTGAAAAGGAAGTTGGTCTTCATCTCCCTGCATGTATCCGCATCGCTCCTAAGCCACTCATCAAGGAGTGGACATGCCTTGGGCTTGCCCTCGTTATACCGAAGGCTGAACCATATGAGGACCCAAATAAAGGACTCTGCATTGTGTTGGTACTGGTGTCGTACCACACCTCGCTGAGCCTTTAGTTCAAGCAGTTCAAGCGCCATGAATGGCATTGTATCAGTACATCCTGTTCCAATGGGCCTTTCCAATGTAAGTGATGCCATGTCGAAATCGTTAAGCACGCCCATGATGTTCTTACCATGGCAATAATACATAAGATTGGATGGACTGATGTCCCTGTGATAGACCCCTTCCGCCAGAGTGCGAAGTAACCTGTAACAATAGTACGAGTAAACACGGCAGTGCAGGTTTGTAGTAAATGGCTCACATTTCACAGCGTCCCACCAAGCACGGAGGCAATCATCCCCATAGAGCTCAGTAATTGGTGACAGTTTTTTAAAGAGGGTCAAGTAGAGCATGCACGCGCCATGATCATCGTCAGAGATTCCGAGACGCTTGCAAATATCCAAAGTGCAGGTCTCCTGAAATGCGTGGCAGTACAACACCACTGGAACATGTTTGTCAATGTCCTCATCTCTTCTTGCAATTTCATGCACTCTCCGGAGGATCTCCGCTTCGCTCGTGCGAGATCTTTCGCCCCATAACAGCTTGGCCATGATGCTATGCTCCTGATATTCACCGCATTCCACGGGGAAGACGTTGGTGGCTCGGCCACTAAGACCGAAGTGAGTCACTCATTGCAAAGATCCCACGTTCAGCTTTATGTGGGTCTCCTTGCCCTTTTCAGATTTGATGACCACCTCGCAAATGTCAGGATTATCATCAAAGTTGGGATCGATCACAGAATTCAGACTCCACCACTCATTGTCAAGGCGTTGCATCACAAGGAGGTCCAGAAATCGCGGGAGGTCCTGGATAAAATTAAGGGCGGAGCATTGGATGACTGTTTGGCGATCGAAGCGGAAAACGTAAATGAGATCATCCGGAGCGGTGAAGGTGAATACCAGCTATGCTAACGAGTGAGCGAGAACATACCAACAACAATAAGGCCAATGACGTGTTGCCGGCCGACATGGCTAGCAAACGGCTGCGTAAGATCCGGCCTGGACCATGGCCTGACTGCGCTTGTTGGATCCTATTCTGGGTTGCTTGGAACCGAATTCAGTGATTTCCGACACTGCCTTTCTTTTGCGTGCACCTGAGCCAGCACTGCATAGCTCTTCTGGGATACGACTGGATCGTCGGACTAAGCGACAGTCGATTGTCAAGTGATGCAATCAAACTTGCCACATACGGGATTCATTCGGCTCGACGACAGGTGGAGATGGTGGATCCAATGGTGTGAAAGACCCGACAGAAGTAGGCCCTTCGTGTAGACTGTCCGACTCGAGGGTATCCATACAGAGGAATTTATATTTACCGGGTGGGGTATATGGTTGCAAAGTGTACTCTGCTGGCGGCACTGTCATTTGGCGTTTCGTTGATTTAAGCCCTACAAATGTACGGACACCCTGCCACTGGAGACATTTTTCAGGCTTCTGGATAGCTGAATCCCGGGCCTGATCTATTTGCAGTTTCTTTCCCGCAGCTGACTCCGACACGAGAACCATGTCTGGTTTTCTCTCCGAAATGAAATGCTGGTGCCTTTGGGAAACGGGCAACTCGTTGTTAACATGGAACAAGAATGGAGTGGAAACAGGGCGAATGCCAGGGACCTCGAGATTTTCAAGGCTGAGAAGTGCGGTGTTCGCAGCTTGCACGAAGCTGAGGTATAGGCTCTCTTCTGTGGCCTTGCTGTCATTGGAGCTATGCAAACGATGAGGAATGTTCGAGAGCGGAAACATAATCATACTAGTGGGCAAGATGAATTTTAATTCCTCCCCTTTCTGCTGCATTGGAGGTGGGGTTGGACAAGGAGAGGACGCTCTCACGACACGTGTCGAGCAGTTCTGTTCTGTTGGAGGGTGGCACTCCATCGACACAGCCGGTGAGCAGCTCCTTGAGCATGTTGTCGAATTCACATGTCTGACAATCCTGCATGTCCCTAGCGATCCATGGGTGATGCCCTGCAGAGTCGGGTGCTTCAGAAGAGCGGAAAACAAAAGAGCACTGAGATGCTCACTGCAGACTGACTGTACTGCTGACGACGGCAGATCCTTTGACCAGTGGCATGCTCTTGATGGTCACGTCTGATCTAGATGGGTGTCCAAAGGACGAAATTTTCAGGATGTCCGACGACTACGGCAGTAGTCAGACTCCGCATAGATGAAGCTTCGAGGATTGAAGGAGGAACGCAGGACCAAGTCTAAATAAATATGGGTAAAGCGGTGACTCCTGTCTACGTCCTTGGCTACGCTCATCCACGTCTTTCGTTTAAAATGACAAAAACATACCTGATGAATAGTTTGGTGGAAAAGGTCACTTTTCGTCCCTATCGCATGCACACGAACACCTCATTGTTGTCGGGCCTCTAGATGCAGTCCACTGACCAGGACTTCAGGTTTGCAATCACCCCTTGGACGCGTCGGGCTCGTTGATTCTCAAGATTTCAAACTGTCACCTGCAGGTTTATGGGGTTGAACGATCTAATGCTGGAGATCAAGCAAGATCCAAACAGCTTCTTCGGCGACGAGACCACCGAAAACAAAGTCCTCCGCCAAGTACTCAAACTCGTAGAAGACACGATCTCCGAGGTCAAGAACCAGGCAGTCAAATGGTGTGTTTGACATTCGCTTCCAGTGTTGGCTTTATCCCGCCAAGGATCGCGTCTCACGTCGCTCAAGCCTCGGGCAACTCATCAAGATCATCAGAGAGAACCAAATGGAACTCGTCGTCGATAATCTCATCAACTACTCCGTCGGAAAGGACGAAGAGCTACGAGATATATCTGGGCTTGGTTAGCACCCCCACGTCCTGCAAAATGATCTGGTTCAACGCCGCTCTTTAGCCTTGAAGACGATCACATCCGAACTGCCCCCAGACGGCAAGATCGCTGGCAAGGCATGCGCAAAGCTCACACCAAAGCTACTTGGGCAGGTTTCTAATGTGAGACGGATTCGACAGAGGAAATTTTCTTTCACAAATGTTCACTTTAGCCCGACACTCCACCGGAGACACTACTGGAGACGTTATCTACGCTCTCCATCCTTATCACCCGCTTTCCAGCTCACTTCGTCGATCCATCTCTGAGTCCACAGCCACTGACTGCTATTGCGCCTCTCCTGACACATTCACGTCCTGCAGTCAGAAAACGTGCCATATCTACGTTGTCTCAATTTGTTCCCGTCGCTCCGCCAGAGCTGTTCTTGGCTCTGCTGCAAAACAACATTTTGCCTTTCCTCGCAGCAAATGCCAATTTGGAACAACAAAGGACCACCGTGAACCTCGTTGCTGCGATCTTCAGGCAGTCGCCGCAACAGTTGACACCGTCATTAGGTGACATCGTACCTGGCCTGTTGCAGGCGGTTAAACGTGACGATGATGAATTGAGGGAAGGTTGCCTGCAGGTACCGTATATGCGTCCGAAAATCTCTGGCTGTCGCTCACATGTTGAAGGCCTTGGAAACGTTAATGCTGAGGTCACCTGGAGAGGCCACGCCATTTGTAGATTCAATGGTACAAGTAGGAGTGCTGTATATCAAGTACGACCCTGTGAGTCGGATTCGCTTCGCTTCGTAAAGTAGTCTCACCTCCACATAGAATTACGCTGGAGAAGATGGTAGCGAAGACGAGGAGATGGCGGACGCTGAAGATGACGATGACGACGGGGAGCTTGATCAGTTCGTCAGGGCTCCATGTTGTCCGTCTCGTATGCTGATTGTCTCCAGATACTCCGACGATGAAGATACCTCATACAAGATCCGTCGTTCTGCAACAAAGCTATTGTCAGCTGTGATTGTTACTCGTCCTGAAATTTTGGTTTCGTTGTACAAAAGCGTTTCACCCGTCCTGATATCACGATTTAGTGACAGAGAAGAGACAGTCCGTCTCGAGGTATGGGCCGCCTACGTCACACTTCTCAATCAAACGAGTACGTACGGTGGCTTGCCACAAAATCTAGAGGGAGACCCTGCCTTACGCGGAAAAAGGAAGCGTGATAGCGAAGAGCGGATGGATGTAGAGGAGACTCCCTTCACACTTCTACGGTCGCAGGTTCCTTCGCTGTCAAAAGCGCTCCTCGGTCAATTGAAACCACCAAAGACGCCACCGGCGACCATACAGGCCGGTTTCCAGCTGCTGTACGCTCTTCTTGGTGTATTGCCAGGATCGTTGTCCAGTCAGGTCGGACCAATCGTGGAAACGTCAAAAACCATCCTTTCCCCGTCGCCGACTACGACAACATCGACATTGCACTTGACATGTCTTTCGTTCCTTGCTCTCTTCCTCTCAACGCACGCACCTGCCGTGTTTAGTCCGTTTCTACCTGCGCTCACGTCCGTCCTTCTCAAGTCCCTCCGCGAGCGCCACCCTCGAATCGTATCTGAGACGTTCCGTGTCTTTTCTGCGCTGTTGAATGCCACACGACCAGTGAAGAATAGTGATTGGCCGGAACGAGTCTATGATGAAGCACTGCAGCGGCTTACTACACATGACACGGACGCCGAGGTGCGCAGTTGTGCAGAGGACTGTATGGCCGACCTGTGGATATCCGCCACGGACACAGTAAAGTCCAAAGGCGGAAAGGAGTGGCAAGCGATATGCCGCACTACTGGCAATACTGCCGGTGCGGTCAGAGTTGTCACAAAGGTCGCTCGAGACGTAGAGGTTGGGGATCAATGGGTCGACTCCTGCTTGGAGTGGACCATGGCTCTGCTCAAGAAGAGTGGGCGCGGAGGAAAGCCAGAGGTCTTCACCGCATTGGATACGCTGCTGAAAAGGTAACATCTTCTTCTGGCCCTCCCGATGGCTAAACGAGCCCATTGGATAGATATCAATCCGGAATACCCCCCGATCTCCCATCTTCTCTCATTCCTCAGATCAGGCTTTACATCGGCATTACAGATATCTCTTTGCTTTCGCAAGCGCTCTCTATCGTTGCCCTTCTCCTAGAGTTGTCACCTTTGATCACGTTCCCGGTGGTCGAGAAAGAATCGCTCGCTGATATCTACCAGATTGCCTATTCACCGCTCGTTTCTGGTGCGGCACTGGACTCTCTGCTTGCATTCTTCTCGGCGCTGGTTCAGGCAGACAGGCAAATTGCGACGCACGTGGTTATGAACCTGGTCAACACTGTTGGCAAGTCACCAAAGACGGAAGTAAACTTAATCAACATCGCAAAGTGCATCGGGCAGGTCGTCCGGAGTGCACGGGGCGTTGCTGCCGGGACGATTGCAGAGTATTCCAAGGCTGTCAAGGTATGGTTCCGTGTCTTGACCCGTCTGCGGCCATTCCAAATACTTGAGTGAACAGAAATCTTCGAAAGCCAAGTCGTCCACCATCGTCCTCAGCTTGCTGATCTTGGGTGAGCTGGGCCGCTTCATGTAGGTACCCGAGTTATCTGGAGGATGCATGAACTCATACTGCTCAGCGATATGTCCATCCAACACGACGTGTTTGACCACGCCATCGACCACTTTTCTGCGGAGGAAGAAGAGATCAGGACCGCGGCTGCATTCGCGGCCGGTGAGTGCTAGGTCGTCGCGGTTGAAGTGTCTTTTGCTCACGTGTAAAAAAGGAAACATTGCGATTGGAAACTTGCACTTGTTTCTCCCTGCCATCCTCAAAGTTGCGGAGCAGGACCCATCCAAGAGGTTGTTGTCTCTTCACGCTCTCAGAGAAGTCAGTTACGGGGTATTTTCTCCAGTTTAATGACCCTCTAAGAATGTCATTCTCCACAGGTTGTGACGCATTGCTCTCACGGGCAACTGGAGCCTGTTGCAGACGCCATATGGACACCTCTTTTCCGCAGTTCAACTTCGGACTCGGAAGAGTCAACGCGGAATGTCGCCTCAGCATGCCTGGGCAAACTCACAAGCACACACCCATCACGCTACCTGCCACAGCTGCACTCAGGGATACGGGACGAGAATCCAGCCGTGCGCGCAACGGTTGTTTCAGCGATTCGGTACACGTTCGCTGAGAGTTCGCACTCGTACGACGAACTGCTTGCACCACTGATCATGGACTTTTTGAGTTTGATGAAAGACAGCGATTTGGTGGGTGGATATACGCTACGAGTTTTCGAATACGTTGACGTCTGGGCTCGTGCAGACCGTTCGCCGCCTCGCGCTATCCGCGCTCAACTCGGCGGCACGGACGAAACCCTATCTTATTCGAGATCACCTTCCTACGCTTCTTCCTACGCTATACGAGGAGACCAAGATCAACCCCGAACTTATTCGAACCGTGCAAATGGGACCATGGATGCATAAAGTCGATGACGGACTCGACACCCGCAAGACTGCTTGGGAGACCCTTTATACATTAGTAAGCTCATAGCTGACAACTCGTTGCATAAGCGACTGACACGCGTGTCCGGAACAGTTAGACACATGCCTGCCCAAGCTCGACCTCCCGACGTATCTCACGTACCTCCTTCCGGCGCTGCGAGATCCGTCAGACGAAATCAAAGTGCTGTCCCATCTGCTCATCTCCCGTCTTTCTTCCATGACGTTGTGCATTCCCCTTTTGATTGCCAACTTGGATGAGCTGACGCCTGCGCTGGAGACGACGATGTATGGCGCGCCCGTCACCAAGGACACGGTGAAGCAAGACCTGGAGCGCGCAGCCGAACTGAGGAGGAGCACGATGCGTGCCGTGGCTGCTCTGGTGAGAGCGGTGGCGATCGGGAGTGCGGCTGGTGCGTCGTGCACGGGGGCGACGCAAAAATTTGAGACGTTTGTGGACGACGCGAAGAGGAACGAGCACTGGGGACACGAGTTTAGGGAACTGGTCGGGCAGTGACTGAATCTTGTACTTTACCGGGTGTACTAGTTACAAACACGAACGATTACGACTACTTCACCCATCCGCTCGGAAGGGCCTTCGACAAGGCTACAACGGGGCTAGTTCGCCTGATTTCGGCGCGGAACTTGATCACATCTTGACCATGTACTCGACCCGACTCGTCCTTCGTCTCCCCAGGTCTGCTACAAGGTCATATTCTACGCTACCACCACCAAGGACGCGCACCCGGCACCCCGTTCGGACGACCCTTCTCCTTGCGTCTGCCCTGTCCGGAGGTGCACTCCTCGGTCTGTACGCCGACGCCAGGTCGTGTCCTCCACCCCCTTTCAAGCTAGCCAAGGCCGAGTCTCGACCCGAACGGGACGCCTCATCGTCCCTTCCAACCCTCCTCCGCACCTACTTCGTATACGGGCTCATCTCGTGCGAGACCATCGTCGACCACGCACCCGAGCTGCTCGACACGCTGCTCAAGGTGCCTCTCGTAGGGACGGTCGTAGAGGGCGTCGTGCGGCGCACGTTCTTTGATCATGTACGGACGTTCGACGTTGGTCCCCCACCGCTGACCCTTATCCTTGATTCCCAGTTCGTGGGCGGAGAAACGGTCCGTGCTGCGTTTCCCCTGCTCTCTGCCCTCCGGAACCGGCACCGGGGCACCTTGCTCGCGTACAGTGTAGAGGTGGATGAGCACGAGGCTGCTGGAACCGGCCGTGGTCCGAGCTCAGGACAGCCGAGGGCACAGCCCACCCACAAACGCATCGTCGCCGAGATGATCCGGAGCATCGACGTCGCCGCCGATTTCGAGGACGCGTTTGGCGCGCAAGACGTAGCGGGCAGGCGGACGTGGGTGGCGATAAAGCTGGTAGGTCGTCGCAGGTCGTATCGTGTATGTTGTTGATGCAGCAGCGCCGGTCCATAGACGGCTCTCCTCCCGAGTGCGGACGCGTTGCGCCGTTTGTCCCTTCATTTGACGCGCACCCGACAGGCGTTGAGTCCCCCCGTCCCGTATCCTGGCACCCCCGAGTCTTCAGACCTCTCCGCTCTTGAGGGCCAGATCCCCAAGGACTCGCCGCTGACAGCACAGGACGTGGAAGATCTCAGAGAGCTCTACCACGACCTGAGTAGGATATGTAAACGTGGCAAAGATAGAGGCATCCGGCTCGTCCTTGACGCCGAATACAGGTGCCACTACAAACATTACTTGGCACTTTCGCCTTGCTCACACGATCAATAGTTGGTATCAGCCCGCTATCGACGCATTTGGACATGCACTGATGGAGCGCTTTAACAAGCTTCCTGATCGTCGCAGCCCGGCGAGTAGATTCGCATCTGAATCAAGGAACGCTCAAGGGGCTGAGTTGCAACCCATAGTTTATGTCACATATCAAGCTTATCTGAGAAGGTCGTTCCTGCGCGGCTCTGTCTGTGCCGCAGACTGACTATTCTTCGATTACCACCAGAACGCCTGCCCACCTTGCACGCTCGATTGTACTCGCACGCCAGAACAACTACGCGCTCGGTGTTAAGCTGGTGAGGGGTGCGTATCACCTCCACGAGCTTGCTGCACATGCTGCAACAACAGCTTCGTCGAACGTATCAAGCTCCATGTCGATATCCCCCGATCCATACCCGCCGGTTCACCCCTCCAAACCAGACACGGACGTCTGCTACGATGAATGTGCATCGCTCCTCGTGCGCGCCATCGCCGACGATGTCAGGTCGTCCGCGGGTCATTCACCACGCATCGCCGTCCTCTTTGGCACTCACAACTGGGCGTCGTCCGAGCTGGTCACCCAAGAGTTGGTCCATACCGGTCTGGCTCACGAGAGCGGGACGAGCGCAGACGGAAGTCGCAAGGGATTTGTGGCCATTCCGTCAGATGTCGCGGAAAGGCTCACCTTTGGCCAGTTGTATGGTGCGCCCCTCCCCCACTTGCCGCCTCTGCTGCTCTCCGTCCGTCGCGTCCACCTCACGTCTCTTTCCGTTTGCAGGCATGTCGGATTCGCTCGGTAATTATCTGGTAGGGCGTATCAAGAGTACTACGCCGTGCGTGATCAAGTACGTTCCCTATGGTGCGCTCGCGGAGGTGGGTGTCCGTTTTGCTTTTCGGTCTTTTTCTTTCTGGACTTGGTAGGGTCCGACATCGAGGCTGACCGTATCATAGGTGATGCCATATATTTCTCGGCGTGCCATCGAAAACAAGTCCGTGCTGGGAAACGGTAGCGCAGTGCAGGAGAGGAAAGAAGCTGCGAGAATGATATGGAAGCGGTTATTCGGTGGTGTCGGACTTTGAGTCGCCTGCGGGAACGCTCAAGGCGAAGCAAGGATTGATCGACGACTCTTTTTACAGGCACTGGTTGGTTGCGTCATGGACAGGGCTCTATCACTGATACAGATACCCATGGACTCGGGGGTTGTGTTTTCCCATCGATCTCGTGTAGGGAACATTCAGATCAGTATACCAACCTTGTTCATTCGATGTCTCTCAACGCCTGTTGGCGTGCACACAGCGAACTCGATTGCTCCGTAACTCGTCTGGTGACCAGGTCATCTATTGAATACGTGCCACGGTCCTGCAGATGAGGCATGTATTGCCAGCACTGACTGTTGTGGCTGTGATGTTACTGTTGCGCGAATGCACGGTCGGGTGCATACTGACTGTTTATCAAGGGCGACCTGACCATTAGCGAGCGCAAACTTGAACAAGGTGTGCAATGAAAAAAAAATGACATGGAGATGACGTGCCTATGTAACAACGAGAAACGAGAACGAACATGACATGACTAACAAAGTCCCCTCCCCCCACCACCTTACACGATGAGCCGTGCTTCCACGTCCCCCCCCCCCGGCGAACAAAACGACTACCGCGTGATGCCCATCTTCAGAAATGCGCCCACGACCTCAACCTCGTCGTACCGCCCAGGATTCTCCCCGTTCTTCTTGGCGTATATGTACTGCAGCGTGTTCTGGAAGTGGCGCTGGATCATCTCGGGAGAGGCTACGCCCTCGATGCGCTGCGACGGGTGTAGATACGAGGACGAGGACGCAGGCGAGGTGATGGTGTCGATCGACGAGGTGATAAGCTCGACGAGCGAGACAATGAATTTCGGGGCCACCTATTGAGTAAATTTGGAGAGGAAAAGACAGGCGCGTCAGAAAAAACGCGTCTCTCGACAACATGCGAAAGAGCCTGCCACGCACCGCGGGCGCCCCACGATCAAAGTAATACAGATATTGGTCGAGTGTATCGACGTATATCTGCACGGTGACGATTTCCTCCGTCGCTGAATGTGCGATACGGAGTGATTTCTGAAGGCATTCGAGGACACGTTTGCTGTCCTGGTGTGGGTACTGGTATACACACACACAAAAAGACACGACATCAACGGGAGAAACCCGCACGCAAAAACGACTCACAGCTTTGACGCCCTCGCCTTCTCCCTTGTCTTTACCTCCCTCCTTAGCCTCACCGGCTGCTTCCACCTCGGCCTCAGTCTCCTCCAACGGGGCTTCCTGCCACCACAGATGACTCGCAGCATGCACCGCGGTCGCCTGATGGGGCTTCTTCAACAACTTGGCCCCGTGCAACGCCGCCTTGGTGATCAACGTGTCGTATCCGTCCACCTCGAACACTCGCGCGCCCTGCAACGTCCCAATGATCAACGTGATCGCCGCGAGCTGCGCGCGGCTCTCCGAAATCGAGTCTTCGTACACAGAAAACGCTTGGACGTAGAAATCATACGCGAGGTCTTCGAAGCCAGATCCGCACTCGGACGCGATCTGGGCGGCGAGGAGGAACAGCCGGAGGGCGAGCGAGGGCGAGTCGACTTGAGTCGCGAGGATGGACGTGCATTCTCGCACGAACTTGAGGATCGTAGTCACTGTCGACCGCCAGTCGTCTTCCTGCGTG
The DNA here is from genome assembly GCA_038089055.1 of Tylopilus aff. balloui. Taxonomy (NCBI): domain Eukaryota; kingdom Fungi; phylum Basidiomycota; class Agaricomycetes; order Boletales; family Boletaceae; genus Tylopilus; species Tylopilus aff. balloui. Next base: position 46,206 of record JBBPKC010000065.1, on the reverse strand, counting down.
CGCCGGGGGACAAAGTTTGGGGGAAGGGGGGGTCAGTCAGTAAACATCACTTCGCATGTGTACAACGCAAACGGGTCAAGCGTTGTTGGTTTTCTCTTACCAGATGTTCGTGGTTCTTATACCGCCGACAGAGCCTAATGCTCGACGTGATGAGGGCGGGGAAGGTATACCGCATCCGTTCACCTCCAGCTTCAAAGTGCCGACGTGCAGTCCGCAACAGCTACACGAAAAGCACGTTTTGGTCTCGACGCTAAAGCCAGAAAGAAGCCATGAAACCCACCTCAAACTGCACGTCCAAGGACTCGGCTCGGAGCAAATGGACCATCCTCGCAACCCACCCCTGTTCCTCTGCCATGTCCTCCTTCTCCACTACGTGTATACCTTGTCTCCGTATCTCTTTCACGTCTTTAGCCGTCGAGCCACCAGCGGCGTCTGTCTGGTCCTTGATCAGCACATGACAGAGGTCCAAGACGCCATCCACGTCCCCGGGCGTCTCGATGATGGTTTCGTTCTTAAGCACACTCGAGACGACGCTGTGCGCGATAGAACGACGGGTGGAAAAGAGTTGTTGAATGAGAAGCGGGACGTAACGTGGGATGGCAAGCAAGGTAAGGACGGATTGGTACGAGCTGATCGGGGCTACGAGCAGCGCTGCAAGGTTGGCAGCGGTTTGAGGGGCGTGTAGGTCTGGGCTACATGACAGAAAACGAGCATCAGCAGATCAGCATGACGCAAATATACCGAGGTAAAAACGTACCTATCAGCATATTCTTCAATTTTACTGTGCGCGAATCCTAAAATTTGGTCCACGTATTCGAGTCTGTCCGGGTAACAGCTGAGAGAGAGGTTGGTGAGCGAAACCAAGAGCGCCGTGATATCCTGTATCGATAAGTCTGGTCGTGCCTGCGATCTCAGGGTCAGATATCGTCCGTCCGTGCCTTTTCCGACGCACCTTGATAAGTTCGACGACCTGTTTCCAAAATACTTCAAACAGTTGTGCATCCTCTGGTATGCCACGGAACTTTTTCACGGGCGGCCCGTCCTTCTCCTTCTCCTTACCTTTGCCCTCCTCCGAGACACCGTTCACCTTTTCGCTTTCGCCAAGGGTAGCCTCGACCTCTTTCTCCGACACTTCCACTGCACTGGCCCACACGTCCTCGTCCTCAGTCCTGCCGGCCTCCGACTGATGGTAAGCATGATTGGCTCTTTCTCTTGCCAAGCGAACCTTTTCCGCCAGTCGCTTTGCGGCAGCCTCTTCCTGCTTCTTCGTCTCCTCCGGGTCCTCATTCTCTGCTTCGCGGGCTGCATATGCAGCTAACCTGTCGATGAGCGCAATGACGATGAGCTTGATGTTGACCTTGGGGTGGAGTTGGGCCGTGGCAGACAGAAAGGGTCCGAGCGTATGTAGGTGGAACTCGTCTGTGAACACCTAAAGCACGAAAACGATGGCAACAGTGACAAGGGAGTCAGCGCCTAGACGAGACACAAAGGACGAAACAGACCTGGATGACGACCTCCATCAGGTACTCTTGTGCAATGACGTCCTTGCAGTTGACGACCTGCTGCAATATTGCAGGGAGTATGCTCTTCTGGTACATGTCCAAATCGACGCCGTCGAGCTGGGAGAGACGGACGAGGTTGGTACCGACGAGTATACGCAGGTCGCGACGTTCCATTTCGCGCTTCTCGCGCTCGCGTGAGTGACCTTGATGTTGAAGGCGGACCCAGAGCTTGTTCATCTCAATAAAGTTGGTGAGGACAAAGGAAATCGAATCTTGGAGGTTGCCCTGGGGACTGGGGTAACCAAGCGGGCAAGGAGGACAACCGGGGCATGAGCGGGTGCGGTTGTGATGGAACGAGGAAACTCACCCGGATTCGGTCCCGATGGGCAAGTAGTCCCTTGTCTGACCACTGAGATAATGACGGAGGAACAGGCCACGTATAGGGCTGAGCACTCCTCGGCTCATCTCCATCATGTCCTTCATGATTTCCTTTACGGGTGCGTCGGGGATAGACATGTAGACGGATCCGACAGTGATCATGAGGTAGAGACGAGGGACGATATTTCCGGCGTATTGAACGAGCTCATAAAGGTCTGCGAGGTGGTGCCGGGATTGGGTATGTGCGTCGTAGAGATAGTTGGAGAGATGGCGTAGGGCGTCGAAAACGGCCATGTCTAACGTTTCACCGTGTCAGACAAGGCGGCGGACGAGGACGAGTGTACTCACAGAGTTCGTAGTATTGCTTTGGGGAGAGGGAAGAGGTGCGCAGTTCCGCGAGCATAAGGCTAGCACTTTTGAGCGCGTCCATGATTTCGTCGTTATCCTACGTGTACTGGGTTAATAAGACGGGTAGTCTGTTCCGCGCGGTCGAAGCACCGGAGGAAAGAGACGCGACGCACCAGATGACGCTTCATCTGGCCGACCTGTATCTTGACGGTGGCCAAGGACTCGCTGAGGAGCTTCCCTTCTTCGACGACGGGGGCTGTCGTCGCCGTCGTCGTCGTCGTGGCCATCGTGTCCAACGGTGAGGGCGGTGGTCGTTTGGGATCCGGTGAGGTATGACGGCCCTCCACCCCGTAGTGGGTTTATGTAAGCCAACTACAACCAGGGAACTAAACTGCGGTCCTTGAGTAGGTCTCGTCCAGGCCGTCGAATATGCGTTCGTTGACGCTCGCAGTCTAGCCAAGTGTAGCATGTCGAAACGCAAGCAAACGCACGACGACGACGAGAGCTCAGAGGAACATGTACGCTCATTGCCTGGACGCGCGATAACCATGCCCACGCAGCGCGTAGATCCCCGATCTCGTGGACGTCAACTTTGACTATTACAATATCGACGCGAGCAACGACTACCATGCAATCCACCGGCTTTTCATCCAACTGTTCGGCCCAGACGCAGAGCGGGTCCAGACTGGCCCTCTTACGGACTTGGTGGCGACGGCTGCCGAAAAGAGCAGGGTAGGGAGCACGATCAAGACGGAGGAAGAGGAGGGATCTGACCCGTATGCGGTGCTAACGGTCATCAGCTGCCGCGTACGTTAGCTGGGTCGGAGCTGAGACACGAAAGGGCTGACCGTTTACAGGATCATACGGGTTTGCAAACCTTGATAGAATATCTGCTCTCGAAAACGAGCGGCGACGAGGGGTTTCACAGCGAGCTCGCGTCGTTGCTCGACAATCGCACTGATCACCATGTTGGACTCGTGCTGAGCGAGCGACTGATAAACATGCCAGTACAGGTCATGGCACCGATGTACAGGATGCTCTCGGATGAAATCGAGACAGCGATCCAAGACGTGGGTGGCGCTGATTCCATAGCTACGGACGCGCTGATGGCTCTAGTAGGGATACGGATATCGATTCACACACTATCTCTTCGTGTCGCGGGTGTACCGTCTGACGGCGGAGGAAGAGGTAGCGATGCTTGCGTCGCAACGACATTCGAAGCGGTACAGGTCGACGATGGATCCTCTGAGCAACGGTGGCGTGTATGGGTTCCACCCCGAAGACGAAGTGATTCTGCAGGTGCGTCTCTTTGACGGCGATGTCGAACAGCACGGTCAAGTCGCGCAGCACGCTACACACTCGACAACATACGACTACACGAACAGCGATAACGTGGCGGGTCGGGCGATGCTCGTCCCTGCAGCGAACTTCAGCGCTCTGGTCAGCAGGATCGAGGAGGCGCATAGTTCTATTACGTAATTTAACTTGTTAGATATCACCGTGTTGTGGCCTGTTTGTCTTTAGTGGCTGTTGTCTTGCCAGACAGCAACGCGGGTCAAACCAGCCCGTCCCCATAGTCGTCGTCCTCGTCGCTCCCTACAGCGGCGCTTCTCGTCGTCGTCCTAGCTCGCCCTATTGTCGTCGCCGTGCTCGTCTTCCGTTTTTCTCGACGATTCGACGACCGTGGCAGCGCCGTGTTCTCACCCGTTTCCTTCTCTTTCCACATCCCCACCGTGTCCGTCTTTCTTTCTTTTTTTTTCTTCGCCGCTCGCTCATTCTTTTCCTTCTTCTGCAGGTCCTCGTAGCTGGTGTGCGTTCCGTTGTAATTTCCAGTTTCTGGTCCATGGCACTTGTCGCTCCATCCGACTGGCATCCCCCCCGTGATCACGCTATGGAAGTATCATCAAATTCTACTATTCCTCGCCAGCGCTCTTCTCCCGCCAACGATCACTCTTCTTCCCCCCATCCGCAGCTCTCCCACCACCAGCACTCTCAGGCCCCTTATCCTTATCCTGTACAGCAATCCCAGGGCTCTTGGAATCCCTCCGTCTCCGCTCAACCCTTTTACCCTTCATTTTACCAAAATCAGCACCAACAGCTCCCCACACAACCCTACCCCCTTCACCCTCACCAGTCTCAAAACCATTTCTTTGACCCTGCCGCAAACGCCCAGCTTGCTCAGTGGGCCTACCAGCAGATGATGTTCAACGCTCAGGCACAGCTGGGTTCTCACCAACCACTTGCACCTTCCACACAGCGCTCCGGTTCCTCCTCTGCTCCCGCCTCACCCGCAGAGTACTTCAGCCCAAACCAGCTCTTCAACCACTTCCCAAGTGCCACCCCTCCCCCTCATCAACAGCATTCGTCACATCATGCCCCCGCGTATACGCATCGTACAGCCTCCGCGGATACTCCTCGCTCGCAGCAACAGCAGTATGAGGGCTTCCACCCTTATCGCAGGCCACCCAACCCCGCTTCAGGCCGTCCGCAGCCCCACGAGTCCGACTGGCGATCTGCAGGTTCGTTCCAGCCTCCGTACGCGAGAGGTGAAGCCTCTGCTTCCTCCACCTCTGTCAACTCGAGCAACTCAAACCATGGGAGCGGCAGCGGAAACAGCCGACAACGGACCAGCAGCATACAGGGTCAATCTTCGTCCCATACACATCCTAATGGGTCTACCTCTCATCAGGGTAGCGTTCGTGGTCGTAGCGGCCCCCCGACACAGCCCGTCTCTCAACCTGCGACAACCCCCACGCCCGATGCCTCACGCAGCCGCACGGGCAGCGGATCCTCTAACGCGAGTGCCAGTACTCCCAATCCAGCTCGATCATCGAGTGCCCATCCGCTCCCCCACCATCGCACTAGCTCGTCCTCGTCGGCCACTTCCTCGACTCCTGCACACCGCCCGTCGGGATCGATCTCGGCATCGTCCACATCCACCCCTTCATCACACTCTCATCATTCTTCTCACTCCACCCAGGCACGTCCATCCCGACCCTCTCCACTCTCCCAAGGTTCTACCTATACCACTCCGTCCATCCCATCCCCAACGCCCCGCTCGCAGGCCTCGCATGCAAGTGCACATGCAGACCGCCGCATATCGAGGGACGACTCCGACCTTGCTACCATGCTGGAAAACTCTGCCATCGGTCTCGGGACGACGAGTGCAGTAAAGAGCGGGGGACTCAAGGGTCGCCTGCGACGTGCACTCTCGCTGGGTGCAGCGCAGGCGCTGCACGAAGAAGATGAGTCAGCCGGCGCAGACTCCAAGACAACCAACGGCGGTGAATCACCCAGCTCCACCGACGCCAACGATGCCTCAAGTACCATCGCGGCAGAGACCACCGTCGGTGGAAGCAGCGTCTCGACGGGAACGACGACCAAGAAAAAATCGCGCGCGGCGTCTTTGTTCAATTCGCGTCTCAATGCATCGACGGACAACATTTCGCTCTCTTCCACCATGTCCTCCGCGTCCATCGTCATCCGCAAGATCGGCTCCATTGGGAGGCTTGCACGACGGAATTCGCTTGCTGGCATCACGTCTTTATTCAAAGATAAAAAGGACAAGGAAAAGGAAAAAGAAAA
>JBBPKC010000065.1:0-28811 GCA_038089055.1 Tylopilus aff. balloui | reverse complement strand
CATAAACCCCGCTCGCAATGCATGTAGCAAAACTGACAGCGATGGGTATGATGGCGAACACGGGAGAATAGGTAGCAATGCGCTTTGGATGAGCCACACGAGGAGGGACCGTACTGAGCTTGACAATGGTGACTTCCACGTCTGGTCCCTCCCTTCCCGGAATCATAGTCCCGTCGATTGAGGCACATTCCTTCATGAGGACAGATGCCAAATGGCCTGTACTATCGATAATGGTCCCAGAACTGACAGCTTGGAACCGTGGTCCCTCCCAGCCATCAAACTCGAATAGTCGGGCAGGGTCGGTGCGGACGCCCGGGAAGAATCCTTTGAAGAACGTCGACTTGGCAACGAGTCCGTACTGCCTAGCAATCTGAAACGACCCTGGCGTGTTGTACCACCCCAGCCAACGACGGCCTCTGTAAATGTGGACGGTGGCCATGGCAGAAATGGCTTCATCGCCGCCAAAGAAACCCGAAACGCCAGAGGTGTCGAGTGTGAACCGTGAGCCGTCGAGCGGCGTCGGTGTGGATATCATGGAACGTCGGCTGAGTATACGAGAAACATAAGGAATATACATGATGGTGCCAGGGGCACGCTTGGGAATGGAGGAGTGCACTGGACAGCGACACTCGGATGTGTTTTAAGACTTGGAGAACAACGGAGTAAGCAGGGCACAACACGATAGCATGAACACAAGGCAATTACATTCGAACTTGAGCCAAGAGAGGACATACAAGGTGTTCGTGTGCCAGCTGCTGAATGGTGAACGTAGAACAAGTGGGAGCTGTCAGTCGCTGCGGTTCAACTAAAATGGTAGAGGGCTCGCTTTGCGCCAAATGAATTATTCACACACGCGGCGCTTCGGGCTGACGGCGGTGATAGGGCGCCAGGCATTGCACCCTTATTGTAATCGTACACACCCATGGAAAAGGAGTCACAGGGCGACGGGCTATGAACGAGATAAAAGTGAACTTACAGGAATAGAGACATTCCGCGGGGAGGAACATATGTTCCATCGAATCGAACTTTACAGGTTATTGCTGTGGATTCTGAAACGACAGTTGTCCGTGCACGCGTGCTCAAGTTCCCATGCACGTCCACCCATAAATTGAATGGCCGGAGATGTCAGGCGCCGCCAGCTTTGGAAACCGACGTCTGCTTCGTGGAGACTTTTGATAATCCTAACTTCGACCACTGATTGCTTGACTCGCGATACGGGCATGCAGTCGGATCACTGACGACGATCAAGCCTCGCTACAGATTCTGGAGTCGTGTAGACGGCCATTGCAATTTTCTGGACTCGGAGAAGCCCATCTCCTCCCAGAACACGAACATGTGTGTTCCCACACTTTACCCATGTGGTCAGGGAAGGGAGCTGTTAGTCCACTTGGAGTCAGCACTAATTCCCTGATGCCAGCCCAGCTTTCACTGGACTCGACTTTCCTTCGTGGCGCACGCACGCGCGCAATCTTCGCGTTTTCGTCACTGCTCAGTACTTCTATCGGAAGCTCGACGGTGTCTGCAAGTAGCAGATGACAACCGTGATGAAGGTCAAATTTGCGGCGGGATGCGCCACTCTTGGTTACCATAGTCGGCTCTCCCGCACACTTGCAAGACGCTCGCTGGGCCGACGAATGTAATGGTTGTTCCAACTCGGGAAAGCGCCTGCTTCAGTGCTGTCGACCCTTGAGAAAGGCAGCCATGATGCATAGTGGTCGATTGGACTGTCGATGTCGACCATCCATCAACGCCACCCGCATGTCTGGCTCTTGGTTGTAGAAATCGCATGTCCCTGTTGTGCCGACTTTCTTATCCTCTTGCCAGAATGGGGCTATAGCGTTACCCGCTCGAGTTTGCGGGGGGACCGACGCTCGATGGCGCTCAGCCATTTCTCGACCATGCGGACTGCTAGTACTAGTAGTCTGGTAACCCGACCGCTACGTGACGTAGGTACCGCGACCCTGCGGACGACAGCCGACGGTTGATAGCACCCGTTTCTCGAGCATGCGGATTACTAGCAATGGATGGCCGGTGAAAGCCTGTCGTGGCTAATGGCGGAAACGATCGGGCGGAAACAGAACTGGGCCACGATCTACAAGGTGACTACGAAGTACGGGCACATGGAGGACTCACTGGGTACTCTACGAGGTGCAACGAGATACAGCGAAGTGCACGTGATGCGTATATGCCAATGGGCTTACAGCCAGATAGCTTGCGACCACGGCCATCTAAGTTTGATCCAAGTACTACCTGCTTGGATAAAGCAATGTCCCTCTAGTCACACCAATTTACCGCGAAGGTTGTTCCCGATCGATATCGTTGACCGGATGGGTTATGGCTCTATCGGTTGACCTAACCGGCAAAAAAAACGACATATCGGAACCATCATGTGTACTCGTAGTCACTATTCGATCCGTAGCAGTAAACACGGTGGTGAAGTCAACAATGCGATCTAATGGGAGGTTAGAGCTCGATCAACATATCATCCCTCCGCTCCTGTGGTGGTGCAGTTGGTACGGACGGCGTGAACAGATCAAATGCTTGCGGCGTGCTCGTCGGAGCGGTAGGGAAGGCGGGAAGCGACGGGTTTAGATGGGACTGGGGAGGCGGCAGATGCGAGGGCTGTTGGAGGGCATGCACGGGTTGCGCGTGCGCGAAGGACTGTGACCGGATGTGTGCAGCTGGAGTGTATGAGACTGTAGTTGAGCGTGCAAGTGATGACTGCGGTTGTGCGGGCGGAGGAGTCGAAGTGATGGATGGGCGGGACGAGATCGTGTGAGCACGCACTACAGTGCTTCTGACTGGAGAGGTACCGGAGGGAGGAACAGACGAAGGGAGGGGAGGGGCTGGTGTAGTCAGTACCGACTGCGTAAAGGCTTGCGGGTAAGATTCATGGAGAGGTAGCACACTTCTCGCTCCAGTTCCCTGCCCTTGGTTACTTATTCCACCTAGCGTATTCCCGAGAGGAATCGGAGGGATTGCTTGTGGGATGGACACGGGTTGAAAACCTTGTGTTACTTGCGTACCAGAGAGAAGGGGCTGTGAGGGCGGTGAGGACACGGGTAGCACAGGCGACGTCATCTGGCGGTAAGGTTCTTGCTCGGCTGTGGAAGAATACGAAGCGTGGGAGTACGAAGGCCCCAAAGTACTCGTCGATGGAGGCGGAGGCGGAGGATATGACGGTTGGAAGGAAGTCTGTATGGTAGACAACTGCGGGACCTGTGAGGACGAAGGGGTGGATTGGTTGTATTCACCTGGGCCATGCGACTGTGCATACCCATTTGGGACAAACGCTGGTCCAGTAGGAAGCGTGGACGCACGACTCCGTTCAGGAGAAGTGCGACGCCGAGCTGGGTGGGAGATCTGATCAGTAAGTAATTTATCGTAGAGCTTGACTGCTTGGGACAGTTTGTCATGCATCTCGGATAGGAGTTCTGCAGTTGAAGAGCCACGAAAGCGAGTTGAGGTGGGTTCAACATGTTGGAATAGAATAAACACCTACGCTCTTTTCGCCCTGTGTCATCCAAGCTCATCGCGAGCTTGGGTCTCAGCCCGTTTGCCTTGTCGAATAGCTCGCTGACGGCGGGATACCGCGACATGTCTCTTCCACCTTGTGATTGTACCTGTTCGACCGTTTGGTTGAACGTGAGGATGACATCCGATTCAAGAGGTTCTAGATCATAGTTCGGGATCTTGGGCACGGACGGAGTAGCAATCGCTGTTGGTGGATAGGAAGGGTGGCCCAGGTTTTCAGCGGGCGCCATTTCCGTCGGCGCACTTGGCTTCGGCATGTTTACCTCCCTCAAACTTGCCTCAATCGCGGCCCTCAAGTCTGGATCGTCCTCATCATCAGCAATTGCCGTTCTAGGCGGCATCGACCTTCTGTCTCTGCCGGGGTAGGTCGTATGGTCGACAATGGGTGGCCCGGGGGGTTGGGAATACGGCCGAGGTTGGTAGGGAATGTACCCTGGACGTTTGGTGGATGCAGAAGATGTGCCAACTTCTTCGAGAGAGAGTTGAATCGCACGTTGAAGCTCAGCGTCGAAGGCGTCGCGAGTGTTGCTGTTTCTGGAGTTGTTCATGCTCACGGAATGTCGATGGCCTTTGTCGCTGCACAGGCGAAGTATAAGTCAAGGGAAACATGGACATAATACGCGTACATCCGTTCGCTCCTGCGCGAAAGTTTCGAATGACAACTGTCGCAGACTCTGACGGGCTGTGTGATACCGAAATGGGGAAGGGGGATCGACTTGGACGAACACTGGTGGTCGAACACTTGGCCACAGTTGCGGCAGTGGTGTTTCCGGTTTGTGAACGTGAACGGAGTTCGACAACGCAGACAAACGTCGGAATCGATCCACTCCGGGGCGGTGGATGTGTCCACCATGGCTGAGTTGGCAAGCGCGAGGTCCTTTGGAGGAAACTCGTACCCTGGGTGCCATCAGCTAGCGAAAACGAGGAAGAGGATGAACGTACCTTCATTCTTGAGTGTCTTGTAAATCTGACCCACGTAGTTCAAAGAAGGTTTCCCTTCGAACGCGAGGGCCCAATTCTGGATGTACTTGAGTATGTCAGACCTGACTGCGTGGTTCAGACCAGGGATCTTGAGGATAGAAACGAGGTTGTCAATAAATTCTCTGGAAGCTATCTCAGCCAAAAAGTGATCGCCACCGTTCTTGACGCATGTGTCGGTGAGCTAGGAAGTGTAGATGAGAGGCGCGTGTTGAGGCGCGGGAGGCGACACTCACGCCGAGAGCGAGTAATTGTACGTTCGGGTTCTTATGGTTGAGACGGCGCTTGAGCGCGCGCATAGCGTCCTTTGCAGGAGCCGACTTTGAGCGAATCTGGTCGCATATCTCAAGGTTGAGTGCGACGTCCTCAGAGCCGGTAGGAATGAGCTCCGAGGTCGCCTTATCTGAAGTTGGTCAGAGCTCGACGTCGGCGGCGACCACGACGAGAGTGCTCACCGACAGCTTCGTCTATCTGGGTCGTTCCCCACAGCCAGCTAGTCAGCGACGTCATCCTGGTCGTTGCACGCCTTGATAACTGGCCACCGCAGCTGTGCCGTTCCACAATGCACCGGAATTCAGGCTCCGACAGAAACGCGGAGCATCTGCCGATCAAGCCGAACGTCACAAGTGGCATTTTAACCCCTCATTGGGTGGTTACACCTTCCCTTTTGTGAGTCGTGACTCGGAGCCGGCGCGCGCGAATTGTGTCGGAGTTTGAACGTGCGACTCATCCACAGGTTGTTTCCAAACGACCATCGTCGCTCGACACCAGCTCAACAGCGCTTGTCGTCGTGCACCCCAGCGGTCTCCGCACGGGCGTCTTTTCGAATCCCTGACCCAGAACAGCGCCAAAGGAATCTCGTTTGCCCGCTTTTCCGTGGTTTCGTCCGTCTTTTTTTTTCGCCTTTCCGGCTCTACCGGTGGTCCTACGCCAAGCCCCCAAAAGTCGCAAATCCTCGACGCTTCTCCCTGCAAAGACTTCACGACCCTCGATTCGCGTTAATTCACGTCTCGTATCTCTTTATTACACACACCCCCGCCGACTATTACAGACGCGCGTTTAATTTCTCCCTCTTTCGTTCCCAGTCATGCTTGGTCACCAGTTCGCGTACTCGGCGGCTCCAATCCGCAAAGTCAAGGAAGTCCAATTCGGCATCCTTTCTCCAGAAGAAATCGTACTTGCCTCTTACTTCAATCTCTTGCTGGATTACTAATCGTTCCCCTATTCTGCAGAAAGCGTATTCTGTAGCCAAGATCGAGCATCCAGACATCATGGATGAGACTACCCATAAACCTAAGCTTAGTGGTTTGATGGATCCCCGCATGGGCACCATCGACAGAAATTTTAAATGCCAAACCTGTGGAGAGGGCATGTCAGAGTGTCCTGGTCACTTTGGTCACATAGAATTGGCCAGACCTGTTTTTCATCCAGGTTTGTCTCGCACATTGTCGGATACGCCTAATAAGCCCTTACCTCTCCCATAGGCTTCATCGTCAAAGTGAAAAAGATCCTCGAATGCATATGTGTAAACTGTGGGAAACTTAAGGCCGATACCGTGAGTCGCGTCTAACTCTACTCGTTTCGCACCCCACCTCCCAATTTTCTGGGGGCTCTCTCCATAATCCACTGGAGAACCCCAAACCCGCACCGCGGCAGTTCCTCGAGTTATCGAGGCGTTTGGCCTGCTGTGGCGTGGCTGACGCGCGTTTTCGGTCGCTTGATCGCCGCGTGAGCCATTGCAAACGTCCAGTGTTGGTTGGACACGAGGTGCGCGGTGAAATGGGGCGCTGAACGAGGAGTGCGAAAATGAAAAGGCGACCAACGCTGGTCCGCTGACGGCGCACCATGTGGCTCGGTTCCTATGTGGCTCTCTTGCCTGTGACGCAGGTGGGAGACGTCGCACCATGCGACTAGCATATACATTAGTGATGTGCTCGTCCGCTGCCTCCTTGTGACGCTTTTTTGTCGTAGTAGTAACATTTTTGCGCGCGTCGCATCTTTCTCCCGAACATTATCACTGACGTTTTCATCCTTGCATCTTGCAATTTTCTGTCGGCGTTCCTCCCAATATGATTGCGTTTATCAGTCGGACCCCAATTTCGCCGACAAAATACGGCATATTCGCGATCCCAAAGCTCGGATGGCCATCGTCTGGACACACTGCAAGACGAAAATGGTCTGTGAGACTGACGAACCCAAAGAGGAGGGAGTTGAAGGGGACGTCGATGAACCTAAGAAAGGGCATGGCGGCTGTGGTCATATTCAACCTCTTATCCGAAAGGAAGGTCTCAAGCTGTTCGTTCAGTATAAACGACCCAAAGACGAAGACGAGGTGTGTGTCAGCGCACAACATGTTGAGGTCTCGTTTAAATGCTTTACCCACATAGGATGTCAAGTCAATGCAGCCAGATAAAAGGTTATTTGCGCCTTCCGAGGTATACACAACGTTCAAAAAGATGTCTGACTCGGATCTGCACTTGATCGGGCTCTCGGACGAGTATGCGCGGCCTGAATGGATGATTTTGACGGTGATGCCCGTACCCCCGCCTCCGGTTCGCCCGAGCATAGCAGTGGATGGAGGTGCAATGAGGAGTGAAGACGACTTGACCTACAAGCTTGGGGATATCATCAAAGCATCTGCAAATGTACGCCGCTGCGAGCAGGAAGGAGCTCCTGCCCACGTTATCACGGAGTTTGAGCAATTACTACAAGTAGGTCTGGCAAATAGCGTTTGTCGTTATCTATGCTGACACATGCAATGACGGGAAGTTCCACGTTGCGACGTACATGGACAATGATATAGCTGGTATCCCACAAGCGTTGCAGAAGAGTGGCCGCCCAGTGAAAGCCCTTCGTGCGCGCTTAAAAGGAAAGGAAGGCCGTCTCCGTGGCAACTTGATGGGGAAGCGCGTAGACTTTTCCGCACGGACTGTCATCACTGGTGATCCGAATCTGGAATTGGATGAGGTCGGTGTGCCGAGGAGTATCGCCATGAATCTTACCTATCCCGAGCGAGGTAAGTGTGACCTGCTGACGTGGCGAAACCTGGAAAATGGACTGATGATGGGGGGTAGTGACGCCATATAACATTGCTTACCTTCAGGAGCTTGTACGGAATGGCCCTTCAACATATCCCGGAGCAAGATATGTTGTTCGGGATACCGGTGAACGTATAGATTTGCGATATAACAAGCATGCGGATGCCTTCCTCCAGTACGGGTGGATTGTCGAGAGGCATCTTAAAGATGGAGAGTGAGTCGTTCGTTTGAGTTTTGGGCTGGCTGTTATTGTGGATTCGGACTAATGTGATGACCCATCGTTAGCTTCGTCCTTTTTAATCGACAACCCAGTTTGCATAAGATGAGCATGATGAGCCATCGGGTAAAGTTGATGTCATATTCTAGTGCGCTTTCTACTCTTCCGACTCCGGATTTAGAGGTGACAATTGGACAATAGCATTCCGTCTAAACTTATCTGTTACGCCGCCTTACAATGCTGACTTCGACGGCGATGAAATGAACATGCAGTACGTCCACTCTGCTTCTTTTGATCGTTCGCTTAGCTCAGTGGGCCTCTAGCATACCCCAGTCTGAAGAAACTCGTGCAGAGCTAAGCCAGATTGCATGGGTCCCGCGCCAGGTCAGTAATTTGGCCTAGGATGACTCCGATGCACTGTACAACATGATCGTAGATCATATCCCCGCAAGCGAACAAACCCGTTATGGGTATCGTGCAGGACACATTGTGCGGTATCCGTAAGTTTACGCTGCGCGACACATTTTTGGACTGGAACCATGTCCAAAACATTCTTCTCTGGCTCCCTGACTGGGATGGCGACGTCCCAACCCCCTCTATTATCAAGCCAAAGCCTCTCTGGACGGGAAAGCAAATCTTGAGCATGGTCATTCCTCGGGGTATTAACATTCATCGCGCACCTGATCCGAAGTCATCAAATCCTGTTTTCGACGATGGCATGATGATCGACAACGGCGAGATACTGTTCGGAATCGTGGACAAAAAGACCGTAGGTGCCACGCAAGGTGGCCTAATTCACGTCGTCTTCCGCGAGAAGGGCCCAGAGGCTACGCGGTCGGTGTTTACGGGTATTCAGATGGTCGTCAACTTCTGGCTATTCCACAATGGTTTTAGTATCGGCATCGGTGATACTATCGCTGGACCCAAGGTTATGAGCTACATCACCCAACGCATTGGCGAGAAGAAGCAGCAGGTCGCAGAGATTATCGAGGACGCGTACCACGACCGGCTCAAGCCCATGCCAGGGATGACCATTCGAGAGTCATTCGAGAACAAGGTCGAGCGAGAGCTGAACCGTGCCCGTGATGACTCGGGTCAATACGCTCAAAAGAACTTGAAGGAAGACAACAACGTCAAGCAGATGGTCACCGCCGGTTCAAAGGGTTCCTACATCAATATCTCTCAGATGTCAGTCTGTGTGGGGCAGCAGAGTGTGGAAGGGCGTCGCATACCGTTTGGGTTCCGTCACCGAACCCTACCACACTTTACGAAGGACGACTTCAGCCCCGAAGCGAGGGGTTTTGTGGAGAATTCCTATTTGAGAGGGTTGACGCCTCAAGAGTTCTTCTTTCACGCGATGGCTGGTCGAGAGGGATTGATCGACACAGCCGTCAAGACGGCCGAGACTGGTTACATCCAGCGACGACTTGTCAAGGCGTTGGAGGATGTCATGGTTTGCTATGACGGCACTGTCCGGAACTCCCTCGGAGACCTCATCCAGTTTATCTACGGTGAAGATGGGATGGACGGTGCGTTTATCGAGCGGCAAAAGATCGAGACATTCGGGATGTCGGATAAAGAGTTCGAGCACAACTACCGGGTGGACGTAACGGATAAAGAAGGTGGCTTCTTACCCGGTGTTTTGCAGATTGGCATCGACGATAGCTCACTGGAGCTGCAAGCCAAGCTAGACGAGGAATTCGCGCGGCTCGTAGAAGATCGCCGTGTCCTGCGATCGTTCATATTCCCTCGTGCGGATGGTCTAACACCGCATTACCTACCCGTCAATCTCCAGCGCATTATACAGAACGCCACCCAAATTTTCCACATCGATCGGCGGAAGCCTAGCGACCTTGAACCCTCATACATCGTCGACGCTGTACATCAGCTCACCGAGCGACTTCTCACCATCCCTGGGGACGACCCTTTAAGCAAGGAGGTCCAAGCCAATTCCTCGTTGACCTTCCGCATGCATGTGCGTGCGACGCTAGCGGCCCGGCGTGTCTTAGAGCAGTACCATCTAAATCGGGAGGCATTCGAATGGGTGCTGGGAGAAATCGAGGCCAAGTTCAACCAGTCGCTTGTGAACCCCGGCGAGATGTGTGGTACGCTCTCGGCACAGTCGATCGGTGAACCAGCTACCCAGATGACGCTGAACACATTCCATTATGCCGGTGTTTCCAGCAAAAACGTGACCCTCGGTGTGCCTCGTCTGAAGGAGATCATCAACGTCGCCACCAACATCAAGACGCCATCTCTGTCTGTGTACCTGGCGCCCGAACTAGCGGAGAGTAGTACGTTGGCGAAGAATGTGGAGCAGGAATTGGCGTATACGTCACTTCGAACCGTCACCGCCGCCGTCGAAATTTGGTATGACCCTGATCCTACCTCTACCATCATCGAGGAAGATTCCGTATTCGTGGAGTCATTCTTCGCGATTCCGGATGAAGAAATCGAGTCGAAGTTGCATCTCCAGTCTCCTTGGCTCCTTCGGTTGGTACTCGACCGTGCGCGGATGATAGACAGGAAGTTGACGATGGCGTACGTCGCCGGTCGGATTGCGGAAAGCTTCAAGACAGACTTGTTCGTCATCTGGAGCGAAGACAACTCCGAGAAACTCGTCGTCCGTTGTCGTGTCCTCGGTGGGTCGGACAAGGATGAGGACGGATCAGGGGGGGTCGAAGAAGACATATTTCTTCGCCAGTTGGAGAACACCATGCTCAATTCCGTCAGTCTTCGTGGCGTGCCTAGTATTCGCCGCGTCTTCCTACAAGAGCATGACAAAGTTTACCACAATGAAGAGGGTGCCATCAAGTTGAAAAAGGAGTGGATGTTGGAGACGGACGGTGTAAACCTCAAGACCGTCATGTGTGTCGATGGCGTCGACTTCACGCGGACGTATTCGAACAGCTGTGTGGAGATCTTTGACGTGCTGGGGATCGAGGCCGCTCGTGCAGCCATCATGAGGGAGTTGCGTGGAGTCATTGAATTCGATGGTTCATATGTGAACTACCGACATCTCGCGTTGCTTTGCGACCTCATGACGAATCGCGGCACCCTGATGGCTATCACTCGACACGGTATCAACCGCGCTGATACGGGTGCTCTCATGCGCTGCTCATTTGAGGAAACGGTGGAGATCCTGATGGAGGCGGCGGCTGTGGGAGAGAAGGATGACTGTCATGGCATTGCAGAGAATGTGATGTTCGGGCAGTTGGCACCAATGGGAACTGGCGCTTTCGATATTGCTCTGGACATCGATATGCTCAAGGATGCTATCGTCGATCACCGCCTCCCAGTCCAAAATATGCTCGCGGCCCACGCAGATGGGGGCATAACCCCAGGAGTGGCAATGACGCCGTATGACACCAACTCCCCTGCATGGTCGGAGGCCACGTTCAAAGGCGAGTCGGCTGCATTCTCACCGCTTGCCGTCCAAGGTGGCGAAGACGCTGCAAGTTTCTCGTTCCTTGGATACGGCCAAAGCCCACTCGGCGCTGGCGGAATGTCCCCTGCCGGACCTGGATACAGTCCCAGCTCTCCGAATGCTTACTCTCCTACGTCTCCATATGTTCCCCAATCGCCATTTGGTGGTGCTACATCACCCTTCGGAACATCGCCGTACGCAACGTCGCCGTTCTATGACCGTGGCAGGGCACCAACGTCGCCTACCTACTCGCCGACATCTCCCGCGCTGAATCTCACGTCACCGGGATACTCGCCCACGAGTCCGAGGTACTCACCCACGTCGCCCTCGTTCTCGCCAACTTCGCCCAGGTATAGTCCCCAGTCTCCGTCATTCAGTCCAACGTCGCCGCGGTACTCGCCGACTAGTCCATCATTCAGTCCTGCATCCCCGAGATGCAAGTATTTTCGTCTCATCTATTGTGGTTGGGTTCTGACATTTTTGTAGATTCACCGAGTATGCATCCTGACTGTTCTGTTTGTCCCGCTTTACTGACACTTCTAACCCTGCCTTGCTGCATCTGTAGCTTGTATGTTCCATTATTACTCGCTCGCTTCAGCGCTGACGTAGTTGGCAGCCCCTGCTCATATGTCTCCCTCTTCACCCAAGTATTCACCCACCTCCCCAACATCACCCTCGTCCCCCAAATATTGTAAGTTTTCGTTCCCTCTTGAGTTCAACCTACCTACACCCTGGTAGCTCCCACTTCCCCTACGTATTCCCCAACTTGTGAGTCTTTTCTCGTGATCTATCTCCTCCTTTAGCTGATTTTTTTGGGCCACCAGCTCCAGCATACTGTAAGTGTTTAATTGTGCGCGTCCTTGGCCTACTTTGATGGTCGCCTTCCTCAGCTCCGGCGTCTCCAGCATACAGCCCGACGTCACCACGGTGGTCGCCTTCCAGCCCCGCTCAAAATGGATCTACTGTGCGCTCTCATTCCTACAGTACATCGCCTTCCTGGGAGTAAGTTCTCTGTGCACTTACATCTTGCTGATATGTTGCCGGGTGCGGTTCATTGTCTTGTTTTCGTCCCTGTTTCACGTGACCGACACCGTTGCTGGTGATGCGGCGACGGATGTACGGGTTGTTGGGATGCCATGGTATCTAGCACCTAGTTTTTGCCTTGTTTGTTGTTGACTCTCCGTATGTTTTTCGTCCCCCGTTTTTTTTTCGTCCAAGCAATTCCATGTAGAATAAGCACAGTTTTCACAATACGGGGAATGTAGTCGTGCGGTTTCCTTGGTGTGGGTATTTCAAGTCGACTCGCCCACTAGCTAATGTACAACCTGAATATTGACCACCATGGACACGTCTTCTACACCTTCTCGTCCTTTGGGTTCTGGGCAGTCGCGTCGAACCGAAGCAACACGTCCATCTGAGCAGTCTCGTTCAGGAACGACGCGTCCAGGCACTGCGCGCCCACAGACCGCCGCGTCAACGAGACATGAAGGTAGCTATGTAATCGCTCTCCTCGAAAGCCGTGGAGTCGCCCATGAGGTGGGTATTGCGGCAATGGACAAAGACACGGGACGCGTCGTGCTCGTTCAGGTAGGCATGGCGCTCATCCTCCGAAAACGTTGTTACTCTGTTGTCTGATTTGGGTCATGCCCTGGACTCTTCGCATAAAGCTTGCAGATTGTCCGACGTATGTCAAGACGCTGCATCAGATGCACGTTCATTATCCTTCGCTCGTACTTGTCCCTGATACGTTTATTGCTGCCACGGATGCGACGTTGGCATCTGGCGCGAAGAAGCCCCCGACGACCTCCTTATTGGTACAGTTCATCATGGAAGAGTTTCTCAACGTACCCGTTGAACCGGTCGCGAGGAAGTATTGGAACGACGGGGCGGGTATGTCCGTCGCACGTCAGTAACTGTCCGTTCGTAACCTGTGAGCAGGGATGGACTTCATCACCCAGCTGTGCGTCGATAACGACGAACGAGCTGCCACGCTCGTCTCCGTGTCAGACAAGTACTGCATATATACGTCTCGGATCTACGTCCTGCGCTGACGTCGATGCGCGATAGATACTACGCACTTTCTGCTGCATGCGCGCTGTTCAAATACTCCGAAAGTCGTTTGAATACTCGTTTCTCATCTGGTTCCTTGCGCATTCGCTACGCACCCGTGGAGGGTACGATGCTGATCGATCCAGAGACTGCAAAGAATCTGGAGCTCGTCAAGAATATTATGCGCAAGAAATCGCCGCACACTCTGTTTGGGTAAGACGCCCCACCCGGTACTTTACCGATTGAATGCATGGGGACAGGGTTCTTAATTACACATATACCGCCATGGCTGCCCGCTTATTGCGCACGAATATTTTGGCCCCATTGACAGGCACGTTCCCATTTGATCTGTCGGTGGTCAGCCGCCAAACGGCGAAACTCTGCAGGTTTTGAGGCTATTAACGCCCGTCTGGACGTTGTAGCGGGCGCGTCAACGTCTGCTTATTCTGCATTTCTATCCTCACTCATCCTGCAGAGCTAGTGCAGAACGAAGACCGGTTCTCTGAGATACGTGACGCGCTTAAACACCTTAACAAGCTGGACTTCGACAAGTTAATATCATCGGTGAAAGGAATCGAAGCCCGCGTCTGATGATCACTCTCACTCTCTATCGTTTAGCTTGCAACACTTGAAGTTCGCTCATCGAATTCCGCCAAGTCCGCGTCTTCACGGGTTTCCCAGATGCTTTCTCTTCAGAGTGTCATCCGAAGCCTGCCTTTCCTTCGGAAGGCAGTATCGAACAGCAACTCTCAGCTCTTACAAATTATAAACGAGGCATGAAGTGTTAAGGTACCAGCGCAAGCGCCACTCAATGAATCTCCTAGATGATCTCGGACAATCGTCTTGCACTTATCGCTGACCTTATAAGGGATAATCTGAATGACGCAGTCGGTCTGAACAAGGTTTTGACCACCTGGAGTGCTGCCCCTACTCGCTGACTTTGTTATTCTGCTCAGGGTGGTCTGGCAACTGTCAACGCCAGAGTATATGCGGTGAAGGTGGAACAGACAATCCATGTTTGGTCTCGATGACCACTCTGACATCATTATTCCAGGCTAACCGTAATCGCCTCCTCGATGTAGCACGAGAAACCTTCAAAGAGAACGTCGGTGATATATTCCAGCTGAACACCGCACTATCGGAGAAGCATGAATTACCGATTACCTTGGTCTATCAAGAAAGCGGATTCGTGTTTGCACTGAAGAAAGACGAATTGAAAGGGGACCTTCCCAACGATTTTCTGAACGTTTCGGCACAAAAAGGGAGATGGGTATTTTCAAGCATGGAGTTGGTATGTAAATTCCAGCCTTCCTATGAGGAGGACTCATGCGCCAACAACTCTCAGAAGAAGATGAACGCGCGGATGAAGGACGCGCTTGACGAGGTTTTCATCCTGAGTGACAAGTGAGTATTTGCCGGCTTATGCCAAAATGCGTTGAATGGCGCCATTAGGATTGTCCAAGAGCTGGTAATTGAAGTATTGTCGCACTCTGGCGCGCTATACACTGCGTCTGAAGCGGTAGATAACTTTGTCCCTATGATCACAATGTTTCCTCATTCTGTCAGGTGGCTTTGGTCGATCTTCTTTGGTCGTTTGCGCACGCTTCTATAAGTGAGTATTGATTTGCAATACATGATTCAATGTTGATCTCCGTTGTAGTGAGAAACTATGGTGATCTTGTACTGTCATTCCTAGCGCGGACTAACAAACGTGTGTGATCGAGCAGTGCGTCCCGAGTTTACAGGCACTCTTGCGGTCAAATCGGGCCGGCACCCGATTCTTGAAACTGTGCATGCTGCTGGGACATTAGTTGCGAACGACATCTATTGTTGTGATGCATCTCACTTTCAAATTATTCAAGGCCCGAAGTGAGTATACCTGCCTGTGACACGGAATAACTTAATGTCTTGTCGCCAGTATGTCCGGTATGCTTAAGATCGACATTCCGACAGTCGAGCACCTCACCGATATGAACTCAGGGAAGAGCACCTATCTTCGTCAGACCGGTCTGTTGGCCATCATGGCGATGTGCGGTTGCTTCGTTCCTGCTGACTACGCAAGCTTTCGGTGAGTTATCTGATTCAGGATGAGGTATTGTGCCCAAAGGCATCGTATAATCAGTATTCATGACTCCCTTTTGTCCCGTTTGTCAAATGACGATGACATGGAGAAAAACCTGAGTACATTCGCAAATGAAATGACTTGTTCAGCGATGATATTAGGAATGTACTCCGGTTTTCCAAGAATTTGGGCTCACTTTGGGGAACAGGTCTCGCAACGCCCAAAACACTGGTCCTAGTGGACGAGTTGGGCCGTGGGACTTCTCCTTGCGAAGGCGTTGGAATTGCGCACGCCATTGCAGAAGAGCTCATCAAAACTAAGGGAAGTGTAGGCCCAAGAAATATAATTTGATAGTGCTCATTCATTGCAATCAGTGTTTTGCATTGTTCGCAACGTTCGTCGCTTTTTTCCCTCAGGATTAAATCCTGTCGCTTCACGCTTCCCCTTAGTCATTTTCATGAGCTATCGACAACGCTCTCCCGGCAACCCTCGGTGGTGAAGTAAGCTCGGCTGGTTTTTAGATACAAGCCTGTTCAAAGATTTGAATTTTTCTAGTCTACATCTTTCGGTCCAGGTTAGTGGCTCTGATTTTTCCAATTATCAAGGCCAGAAGAGCCCCCATTAGCGAGCACGGAGATCAACATCCAGCCTTGGTATGGTATTCAGGTACAAGTAGGTGGCGGCTTCTGCAGCTCCCTAGCGTATCACGTTTCTTTCGATTCAGAATAATGGACGGTGCTCCCGAAGACCTGGGTCACTATGGTTAGATGTCGTCGGGCAATGAAGGGCTCGTTTGATAGCAATAGTCTGACAGGCCTCGAACTCGCTCGACTTGCCGATCTGCCCAATGATGTTATAGAAGAAGGTAAGAGAGTAGCGAACGCCCTGGCGGACCTACAGGCCCGAAGGGAAGAAGAAAGTCAAACAAATATCATGGCGACACGCCGCCGTGCTATCCTGACGGTACGCCCTGTGTCCGGTATCCGCCGATTTTAGACCGATCACAGTGACCGGGTGTTCGGTGGATACTCAAGCTCCGGTCGCAACTCACGCAAGCTTTGGACTATTCCACACTCCCTGAAGTAGAACTGGTAGCGTACCTCGCTCGGTTTCAGAAGGACCTTATCCAGGTTTTCCATGAGACGTCTTTGTGATCAAATTCGATCCCCTCCTTAGTTCTCTCCCGGTTGTGTCTTTGCAATTGTAGAATTTTTTTCTAACCCGTAGGGTGGCCAAGTGGACAGTGTTTTGTCATCACGCGCTAGGGCGATAGGCCTGGGGAACCTCGAGGATTACGACAGCCTCCTTGTGCCTCGCTGCTTACACACTTAGCTCGGCAAACGCAAACCTCAGCTCGTCTCCAGCGTGTCCATAGATGCACCATAACTGGGTGACACCAGCCTATATCTACCCCGTGGAATGGCTGTTCAGTCACTACGTGCTTTCTCTCCTGAACTTTCCTTTAGTTGCAGACTGGCAGTCGACCCCCTTTCAGAGACTTGGACAGCCAGACTATGGGTAACTGCGTTTCACTTTTCCAGCTCACTCGGAGCACCCATCAGGACCGTTCTGAGGAACGTGTTGTTACCTCGAGACTACCCTCCTGCCCTGCGCTCCCCATCCAAGAACCAACGCAGTCATATTGGGCCTTTCCACCCTCTCGCATTGCCAATCACGTCTCAAGTGATAAGTTCCCTGCCCATGCAGATGTCGGTGAGCACGTTTTGTCTTGAAACGTGATATCCATGCTTACCCGTGCGCTGTACCGTAGTCATTATTGGATCCGGAATATCCGGCGCATCGTTTGCCAGAACTTTGCTTGGCATCGACCAGGAACGAAATCACAACAGTGACCCATTGAGCGTTGTCATGCTAGAGGCGCAAGAGACGTGTTCCGGGGCGACAGGCAGGTGGGTCAGGGTAGTTTGCCATCGTGCAGCCGCGCTGAAGGAAACGCAACCAATATAGAAATGGAGGACACATCAACCCAGCCTTGTACCACGACTATGACAACTTGAAAGAGGCCCTCGGCAAGGAAGCAGCCCAGCAAATCCTGCGTTTCCGACTTGCGCACCTGGACATACTATCCAAAGTCGCGGAGACGGAGGCAGAGGGTGCTGACTGCCGGGCAGTGCACAGCGTGGACGTCTTCTTTGACGAGACGACTTTTGCAGATGCGAAACTCAAACTGAGTGCCTTCAAGACGGACATGCCTGAAGAGGCTAGCACGTTTCGTATATGGGAAGGGGAAGATGCTCGTAAGGTGCGTGGGCTGCCTGCACACTGACGCGTGTGCACATACTGAACGGTGCATTGGAAGAGGTACGACCTATCGGCGTTCGCCATTGGCTGTATCACAACGCATGCGGGTGCGGCACATCCATATCGTTTCGTAACGGGGGTTATTTCCGGGCTTCTGGAAGAGTACCCTGAAGAGTGAGCATTGTTTTGGCGTGGATCTGATTGCCCGGCTCACCAACGTTTATTCGCTAACTAATCTCCCAGCTTCCAACTATTCACAAAGACACCCTGCACGTCCATAACGGAACCCTCGCCCATGAACGCGTTTTATTCCTTGACCACGCCTCGCGGAGTGATAACTGCCTCCCACGTTGTCCACCTCACAAATGCATATGTCGGCGCGCTCGTTCCCGGTCTTGCAGATATCGTTATTCGGGATCGAGAGACGATGAGCGCGCAACGACCGGGAAGCGCTCTCCAGTTTGAATCAACTGGAGACTGCGACCCACAGAAGAATTGCCACGAGCCACGATCCTACGTCTTTTATGACGACGCAGAGCAAAAGGGCTTCGACTACCTCGTGCAAATGCCAGACGGAGAACGTGAGCTCATGTTCGGCGGGGGTCACGAGCCACTGCCAGCCAGAAGCGTAAAGCTCGCGTTGCGAGGGATGTATGATGCGCACAGCGCGGCGCATGTATCGGGGGCGCTCCCTATCTATTTTGGGGCGGCGAATTGGGGTGCTGAGGGTATCTCTGCCGTTGAATCTCCGGACCACGAGGACGATGAGAGGCTCACTCCGTGGGCTGCGGGAAGGGTGAAAGCGCTCTGGAGCGGTATGCTAGCTGTTTCCGACGACGAGTTCCCCTGGGTGGGCCGAATTCCCGATGCCATCTCGGGCCGCCGGTCGCCTGCGCCGAGTGTGTCGGTATCGGAGAAGGACAAGAGGGCGAGGACAGCGGATCCTGGGGAGTGGGTTTCAGTGGCGTACTCTGGCGAGGGGATGGTGCATGCGTGGTTGTGTGCCCGGGCGCTGGCGCTGATGGTGCTGGGGCTGGAGAACGTCAAGGATGTGGGAACCGAGGGACCCTATGGCGCGGGGCAGACTGTCAATGAATGGTTGCCGGCGCGTTTCCGGATCACTGTCGAGCGTCTGAAGAACGCGCGCACGGAGAGGAAGAGACTGAAGAACGGGCAAAGGAACAGAGTGCCGCGCGGGGGGGCAGGAAAGATGAAGATCTATCAGCGAGCTTGAGCGGTATGGAGTTTGGGAACCTGGAGATACCCAATCAAGGAGCGGATACGGATCATGATTGTTCTTATTTAATTTGGTGATGTAGAGTGACGACTTGCTCGGTGGATGGCTTGAACGGCCGAGGTATGCACCGCGCAGGATGGGAAAGAAGACTCGGGTCACACATAGCTTGGCTCATGTCGACCACGTTGAAAATCACCAGACTAATCACAACCACCATAGCTCGGCCACTGGTCGCGCTATAAGAGTGCGAGGTTCAGTTCCTCGGCCATGTTGTGTCGAGTTTAGACGCCTATCGGTATGTCTGCAGTTGGCTTTTCGTGTATCAACGTTCAGCCGGTAATATAACTTCTCGAGCTAACGCAGCCGCCGCCGTCGACTACATTTTCTCGTAGTGATGTTGGATTGACCCAGGTGTGATCACGTGGGAGCATCGCGTCCGATGATCGACGATTGGCATTCGCCCAATTCGCGGTAGTCGACAGGGTATGCCACCGAGAACAAATGTAGCGTGACTCGTTCCGCTGTGGACACCGTACGCTCGCGGGACTAGGCTGATACATGTACAGTGTCGGTTCTCATAATGTGAGTGGCGTACAGCGGTGCATGCTCATGCCAGTTGTTTTGAGGACCAACGCATTGACAGGGTGGTCGTCGGAAAAAGTGCTGCGCTCATCATTGTCAAATTCCAGATGTGGTTTGGTCATCGTAACTGGTTTCTGCTCATGCTGTAGGTCCGGCGTTGGTCTCCAAGGGTGCAATAGGGGATCCGATACTTCTCGATTAACCAGATGACAAGATGACATGGAACTGTCTCAGTGTACTTTGCACCACCCCATGCGATGTATGATGACGGACGGACGCAAGCAGTGCAGTGGCGGGTACGCATGGGAACGAGGCACTGCGCATTGTCTCATCCTGTATACGATTCGATGGAACAATTTTGCGCGCAGCAAGATTCTATTCCTGTGAGCATATTCTGCTGTCCTGTGATTCCCTTGGGATGCTCGGGTGGATAGGACATCCAGATTACCATTGTCACATATCAACCGGAGCTTCGTATGACTGTGCCCGCCTGCGTCCATATATAAATCACTGGCTGCGCGTCTTTCGAGCTCCTGGCTTACGGAATGCACGTGTTCGGGCCACAGCGATTAGCACAGCAGCCCTTGGGATGAACCTCCGATTGTGTCCTCTTGTTTTTGCGACGTAACGTCCAGTTCGCTCTCGCGGCTGTTTGTCCATATAAACCCACACCCCAGTGGTCCCCTCCGCTAATCCCTCTCCCCCTTCTGCAAGAGCGGCACCACCATGTATCTCCCCAACCTCTCTCGTATACTCAACCGGCGATCTAGTATGATAACCACACCAACCCCGCTTGACACCTCTCACTTCACGCTCGATACCTCAGGCGTGTCAGGTTTCTTTGGTGGGGACGAGGCCATTTCTGCCATGGCCACCGTCCACATCTACAGGGGCCGTCGCTGGTTGGGGTGGTACAATACCCCAGGATCGTATCAGATCGCTAAGCAATACGGGCTCATTGCCAAGTCGACGTTCTTCAAGGGATTCTTCCCAGGTGTCCGCACCGACCCTGCACAACTATTCGAGTTTGATGGCTCGCAGGGGCCACGGTTCCAGGCCGTCAGATCTGGGACTATCATCGACTGTACAGGCCATTTGGCTTCCGTGCTCATGAAGGAATGTGCTTCCGCCAATGGAGTCTCGATATCCGGGCGGGATGGGTCATGCGTGGGAGTCACCATCGTCAGACTGAACGCAATCCCTCCCAAAGAAGTGCGTCCAAAGCGTATCATCACCTACTCATCCTTCCTTGCTATGATCCCTATCGCTGCCAGTCTCGCTGCGTGCATTGCGAGTGGTGCCTACAAGGATTGGTTTTCTTTCTGCCTCATCCTATGGGGTATACTCAGCAATGGAATATCGTGCCTTGTCATCGGCCTAGGTACCTTGCGCTTCGCTCATCACATCCCCGCAGCGGGGTCTCCACCCGGTGACGGTATCCTTGGTTCCGGCAGGGAGTTTGTCCTGTTGCAGGGGCATGAAGGTGCTGTCAACTCCATCACGCTCGGCAAGTTTTGTCTCGAATTCCCCAGCGACCGCCACGACGAATACATCGGATGTTGCTCCATCCTCCTGACGATCCAATTCATCGCTCAACTCTTCCTCATTCCCCAGGCATCGCTGTTCGGTCAAATCATGTTCGTGTTCTCCCTCTCCGTCTCGTGGATTTACAACCTGTGTCTCTCCACGCTCGACAAGGAAAAGATCCAACGCAGGATTCTACTGAACGAAATACTTCAGAATCCATCCATCAAGCGGTATACTCTGCCCACTCGCACTGCTGCGGTCGTATTCGCACTGTGCGTGCTGGCCCCTGACGATCCTCGCAAGATCCTCGATGCGTACCTGCCCAACGACACGAAAGTCTGGACGAAGTGGAAGGAGACGGTGTTGGGTCGACTCGAGAGTAGGGAAGCGCTTCACTTCAAAGACGAGGATAGCGAGCTGTCGGGGTACTGTGAAGGAGAGAGGGATCTCCTCCGTTCCCTTTACGGTGACGCAGAGGCAGCCTATGATGGCTATGAAAGGTTCGAGAACTGTAAGGAGACGCCGTATGATACGGTCACCACCCACTAGTCACCTCTGTTTCACCATTTCTGCGATTCGTATACCCCCCTAGATCTTCGACGACGGCGATTATTTCCATTGTTTCCGTATGCTTGTTTCACTCGTGGACGAGCGCAACTTACACTTACTAGACTACGGAAGGATCCTCTTCTCATACCAGAGCAGATGCTTGTACTGATTCGACTTGACAGTACGATCTGAACCTCTGCCCGACTCAAAAAACAAACAAACCTCTGCTAGACTAGGGACTGGTATGAGGCATCTACAGAATTCAAGGTCTTCACCCGAATTCGCACTTGACAGAGCTCGAGCATACTGATACACCGAATCCAGTTTGATCGTGCCGCACCTTTGTCCCCTACTCCCCAGCCTCGCGACCCGGAATCCACCCCCGATCGGGCTGCTTTTTTGCGAACCAAAGGAGGCCGTCCCTGTTTGTCCAGCCTGGCTTTTTCCCGAGAGTCGCCTAGTCTCAACACACTCACTGGGAAACCTGTCTCGGAGTACGTCGCCATCTTTACCGAACGCTTCGAAGCGTTGTGCGAGAAAGTCGGCAACGTAGTTGAACGCCCACAACTTGATCGACTGTGACACGGGGACAATGGGCCCCGATCGATCTGATCAGCGATCGAGGCATTTCACCTTGTCCCGCGCGTCAAGTGGTGTCGAGCAGAGGAACGGTAGGGAGAGTCTGAAATCAACTATGAGCTTCCCTCCTAGCGGATTTGCCGAATGCTGCGATGCAAGGCAGTCGGCGAACCCACTGGCAGGTTGACGTGTGTTTCATATCATGAAGTGGGCGACCTGTCAGCCTCGTCCGTCGGCCCACATCCGACCAACCATAGAGAGCATGTTGACGTGTCAAAAGCAACACTCACACTGAAATAAACATACTTTGAGTTGGCATTGATTCAAGTACTCCAATGAATGACATCACACAGTACATCCAGAAAGGGGATGCTGCATTGTCGCAGTGGGTCCTGGAGTTCATACTGCCGAGTTGTCGATCCCCGTCGGCTTGCCATCCAGACACGACCGGGTCGTGGACCATGACAGCCAGCTGGATCGATTCCGACACACTGATGTTTAGTCTCAAGCGCGCGGGCGATGAAGCCTCCCCGCAGGTAGTGACACATGCGTCTAGAGCCAGCAACCGAACGCACACAGAGGGAATTGCAGCACTGGCAGCGTACAGAGTGTTCCACATTCACCCTTCAAACCGAGTTGCATGTATGATCCAGTGTGTTCGTGGCATCGTGTACCCTGGTAGACCTACGCGGTGGAGAGTGACGAGGTCTAATTATCGGATGTCCCGGTGCACTGAGGTTGGTATCTGGCTGCAACGATGCCGTTGCAGTGACTCGGGACTCACCGCGTGCGTGATCCAAGAACCAGAATCAGGGGTGGGCAGTGGCCGCTTGACGTGTCTCTGCAGAGCGGTGGGCTTGAATCTCGACTGGGGTTTAGGTCGTCCATGCGACCTGACCCCTCGACGCAAACTATGAGGATAGGTACAACGTTCCAAGGGCGAGGCCCACCACCGGTCGTATGACCCAAGAAAGGCAGGCAAAGCCTTTTGAATTCAACACGACCAAACACACGCCCTCTGTACGACGATGCCACGGAGACGCGGCAAGTTCATCCCGCCCCCGTCCCACCTCTCCCGCGTCCTCGAACGCCTCAATGCTGGGCCCCGTCTAGCGTTCACCGGACTCCGGCGCATCAGTCTCACGTTAGCTGCCAAGAACGACCACATGGGCGCACGGTGAGCCCCTCTGACGTCCACTCAATGGGGCGCTGACCTCCCGCCGCAGACATTTTGTCAAGGAAGAGCTGCCTCGAATACGCTGGGCAAATCCCTTCCTCGACATCGCCGTCAACAAGGTGCCGAAGACGCGCGACGAGACGTGGGTCCCGCAAGCGGTACTCGAGTTCCGTGAGTCTCTGCGCACCCCACCGTATGTCGCCAGCGGTGCTCACACGTCTCGCTATTTTTTCGCCGGCGGTGCGTCGTGCGGCGCAGAGGATGGGACGACGTCGACGATCGACATGTCCAACAAGTGGTCGACGACCATCGCCAAGGAACTCTTGGACATCGCGGGCGGCGACCCGTGGAAGGCGTACAAATCTGCCGCCCTCGCTGCTGGCCATCCTATCCTACCCGGCGAAGAAAAAGAACGGCTCGCGCGAGTCACCAAACGGCCCAAGGCCAGTCCAGCAATGCCGTCCTCCCCAGAAGAGCTCGGGGCACAGGTACAGGAGATGCTCAATGCCCCGAGTCGACCCAAGACGGGGGCTGCGGCAATTCTTCCCTGATGTGGTTCGTATCTTGCAGCAGTAGATAGACATGTAATGGAATCAATATATATCTCCTAATCCCAGCACCACAGCAACCTGCACGCTGTGAATTATTGGCCCAAAACATGACAAGAAAGCGTATCTCTAGTCGGCAAACCAGGACGCGATCACTATGATCATCCCAATGCCAAACAGAATGGCTGCAATGTCGTCCAAGAACGCACTCCCCATACGCAAGTACCCTAACCCATTCATGATGAGTGATGGAAGTGGTGGCGGAAGATGCGGGAGGGCGAGGGAGAGAAGAGCTGGCGGTTGCACGTCGTTCTGGTAACAGGGTGTGGTCAATGCCCCATCTCCATATAGGACAGCGTCAACGTACGTGTCCACTGAATATACGCAACGAATGCAGCATCACTTGCAACGTTATAAACGCCCAAAAGAACGGCTGCGAAAAATACACCCTCAGCGACCTCGACACGTCCCAATGACCCAAAGTCACTTACGACGACCTGCACGCCCCAACTCCCTCCCAACGGCCCCTCCGTCACTAACTTGGGCCAGCGCTTCCAAAACGCCACCTCGACCGCGCCAGCAGTCTTTTCGACAAACACCCGGGGCTCCTTCCACAGCACGAAAAACGCCAGCAAGGACCACATGCACGCGAGGTGCAGCAGCGGTATCCATTTCTGCAGACGCGTCAAAGGCTTCGGGGGTGCAGGCGGTGCGGGGACCTTGCCCGCCGCAGCTCCGCCCGGTGCAGCACTCATCTGGGCCAACTGTGCCATCATGCTCGCAAACGGGTCGTCTGCCGCAGGCGGGGTCGCGAACGGTGGGAGTGGGGGCGGCTGGGCTTGGAATTGGGTGAGGGAAGGGCCAAGGGCGCCGCCCATGAGCGCCTGCATGAACTGGTGCTGTTGTTCTTCGGACCAAACGGAGGGATCTGGCTGAGCAGCAGGAGCAGGAGCGGCAGGCGGCGAAGATGGGGATGGCCTTGGTGTATCCTTCGGTGGAGGCGGTGGTAGGGGCATCTGTGTTTCTTCCCCGATGAATGCAGCGCTCCCTTTTGCGGGTCCGTCTACGGACGCCCGTCAGTCTGTGGACTCAGGGCACATCGATGAGCTTACTGTCGTGCAGGTTGGCTGATGCGTCTTCGCCGCGCGCCGATGTGGTCAGTCTTGCGAGACGGGCGCCACCGCGGGCGAGGATGGCTTTTCTGCGAGCTTCAGCGCGGGCTGCCGGAGAGGCCATGACGAACGTTGAGAGAGGAGTAGGACAACGTGTCGGTTGTGTACAAGCGTAGTAAAAATAATATCTTGCAAACACGACTTGGAACACTCCCACCACGAGGTCGTTCGACGACGTCCAGCACGATGTACAAGCCAGATAAAGCGACCACCGAGCGCAACGCAAAAATCCTCCGCGAGCTCGTCAAGCAGTCAGACAACAAGCTCTGTGCAGACTGCAAGCGCAACGGTGCGCACCCGCCTCTTTTCTTTTGTTCTGGTCCTTTTTCACGGATGGCGCGCCCAGATCCTCGGTGGGCATCGTGGAACCTGTGAGGACCCACTGACCATCGAATCTCAGCGTAAACGACTCATTTCCGTGCAATTTCCAGCGGGGTATACCTTTGCATACGATGCTCAGGCGTCCACCGTGGTATGGGCACGCACATCAGCCGCGTCAAGTCCATCGACCTCGACGCGTGGACTCCCGAGCAGATGGAGGTATTTCCGCCTGTGTACTGCTCAACTCGAACCGTCGCTCACTCCCACCCAGTCCGTCCAGAAATGGGGTAACCGTCGTGCAAACCTCTACTGGGAAGCCCATCTGAAAACCGGTCATATCCCTCCCGACCAGTGAGTCTCCCACTTGAAATGCGCCCGCCTTTCTGACCTCACCGCGTACAGTAAAATGGAATCTTACATCCGCTCGAAATACGAAACACGACGATGGGCCATGGACGGTCCTCCCCCCTCGGATCCATCGGTCCTCGACGGCCCCGTTCGATCCACGTCCAACGGAGACGTAGCTACCTCGACTGCGAACGTACCCCTCCTCGACACCTCACCCGCGCCGACGCCGTCCCATGTGCGTTCCGCGCACGCGCCTTCCGCGAGCCTCTCCGCAGCCCGTCCCGCCTCGCCCTCTATACATTTCCCGAGCACCTTCCGGCAAAACACCGCCCACTCTCACACCCAATCTCGTCAACTCCTCTCCGCCGCCGTCACTGGGCGTGTCCAAGTGTCCCCAACCCCCTCTCAAACGCAGCCGCAGCAACAACCACAACGACCACAACCAAAGCCCCAAGACGACCTCTTTTCGCTCGACTTTCACGCGCCCTCGGTGTCCAAACCGACGCCTCAACCACCGATCAAAGACGTCAAACAGGACATTCTCTCCCTCTTCTCTGCAAGCCCAGCCCAGTCCGGTGTCCAGCCCTCGAACGCGTTTGGCCAGTTTGCGTCTGCATCCTCGTTGACGTCTTGGGACGCCCTCGGCGGTGGGTCCCTCGTCGCACAGACGCACGTGCCACCGCCACCGCCCAACCAACAACAACAGCAGACGATCAGCATGATGGGTACTGCCGGTACCGGCTTCTGGGGCGTCTCCTCTGGCTGGACCGGGAGTGCCCCCGCCAGCGGCACGTCCTCGACGACTACCACCGCGACTGCCCACTTGTGGGGTGCCCCCTCCGTCGGTGCGAGCGCGAGTGTGCTCAATGTGATGAACACGACAGACATTTGGGGCGGACGTGCGACGACGGTGCACGCGGCGCAGGCCGCACCGGTGGTGAAAAAGGACGACGTGTTTGGGGACCTGTGGGGCGATGTCAAGTAACGCGATCGGACGGCGTTTTTGTTCTCGTTTTTGTAGCCATGGTGTCTCGGGGAGCGTGCTACGTGCTGGTGATTTAACGGTGATTTTGATTTCATTCGAAAACGGAGACCGTTATATCGCAATCTCGCCCTCGAAGCTCGACTATACAAAAACTCATTCCGACCGCTCTCTGGATAGTATTTACTGCTCCATTCACATGCTACACCTGTGCCTAGATAGATCATCGCTCCCGCCGCAATGATGATGCAGTTCACTGGGCCGAAGCATAACCTGCGGATGGTGTATCCCTCGTGGTGTGATCGACTAGCTATGGACCACGATACCATGAATACAGAAACAGATCCGGTCATACAAACTAAATCTACAGCAAACGAAAACCTAGGGGTAATACCAACATTCATATGTCGCCATGCAGGTGAACCCTGAAACAACCGGTTCATGCGACACGGTGCGAACAGTAAATCGCTTTGCAAGGAAAAGAAAAAGGTTCTCTGACCCCGCTAGACGACCTGCATATTCAGTCCGCGTCTCATGCTGATTTAGCATGCGATCGAGTCAGTCCAATGAACAGGAATAGTGCTACTAAAGGTGCTCGCCTGGCAGTAAATGTGATGAATCACGAAAGCCCGGCTCGTTTCGCAGGCGGCAGCTCCGGGCTCTTTGACCCCGTGCGACGACCAGATAGCACCTCTCTCATCTTGCTTTGGATGGATGGCGCTGCCCGTTCCACCGCTGAGAGGAGGTCCTCCATCGGGATGTCATCCACCGACCCCACGGAGAGCAGGTATTTCACCACATCGACCCTTCCCCTGAGGATCGCGGCTTGCAGCGGTGTCACTCCCTCTGAGTTGGGAGTCTGAGTGTCGCAACCAGAAGCAACGAGACTCTTGACGATGCGACGACGATATGCAGAGTTATTTTCGCTCTGTATCGCGGTGAACAGAATGTCGGTGGGGAGCGGGACGTTGAGCGAAAGAAGATGCTTCATGGTCTTGACACGCCCCAGGTCCACAACGTTGTGGAGCGGTGTTTTCCCATCATCGTTGGACACCGCGGGCTCGCAACCGCACCCGACGAAGAATCTAACGGCCTCAAGAGCACGGTCATCAGCTTGGACTTGAATGTCGTTGGAATACGGATATACGGCGCCTGTCGCGAAGTGTAGCACTGTATCTCCATTCGATGTTTTCGTCAGGACGCTCGCTCCTCGCTGGATAAGAAATCCTGCAGCGGAGATATGGCTTCGCTGAGCAGCAAAGTGCAGAGGGATTTCTCCACGAGAGTTGGCTGCATGGGGATCACAGCCATAGCTGACCAGGAGTTTCACGGCCACCAAAATATCTCTGCGGTCATAATGGGAGCACTGCAACGCGACGTGAAGCACAGAGTCTCCGCCGTGAGCACGTGCGAGAACATTGACTCCATTTTCGACCAATAGGCGGATCATGAGTGCTGTGCTCCAACGGGACCTGTCGCGGTCCAAGGAAAAAAGAAGGTAAGGGGGGACAGCAGCACCGAGGGAGATGAGATAGCGCGCGACGGAAACGTGACCTCGTTCGATAGCGATGTGCAAGGGGGTGTTTCCACGAGGATTGGCTTCAAGGGGATCGCAACCGCAGTCGACTAAGAGTTCCACAACTCCCAAAATAAAGTCATCACGGTTTGAACACTGCAACGCGATGTGAAGGACAGAGTCTCCGTTGTGAGCACGTGCGAGAACATCGACTCCGTTTTCGATCAATAAGTGGACCATGAATGTTGTACTCCAACGCGACCGGTCACGGTCTAACGAAACGAGAAGATCGGGGGGGACAGGAGCACCAAGGATGAGGAGGTAATCTGCAGCAAAAAAGTGACCTCGTTCGACAGCGATGTGCAAGGGGGTGTTTCCACGCGAATCGGCTTCAAAGGGATCACAGCCATAGCCAACCAAGAGCTCTACTGCCTCAAACTCGTTGTCGACTTCCCTGGATTTCAAGAAAACGTGGAGCAGAGAGTCCCCATCGTCAGTGTATCCACATACATCGATCCCGTTCTCAACCAAGATGGGGATGATGCCTGCCACTCCCCGGAACCACGAGTCCACCGTAACAAGGATGTCAGAAGGGAGAGTAGCGCCGAGGGAAAGGAAGTATCGCACAGTGGAAACATGGCCTTGTTGAACGGCAACATGAAGAGGGGTGGTTCCACTAGAGTTGGCTTTGAGGGGATCACAGCCA
>JBBPKC010000064.1:49162-72117 GCA_038089055.1 Tylopilus aff. balloui | reverse complement strand
CTTTTTGTGCCGGTTTCGGCGTGTTTGCGGTTGTGTGGGCCCCCCCCGCGCGTTATTACAAACCAACCCCCCCCCCCCCCCCCCCCCCCGGACCTGAACCTAACCTTGGGGGGAGACGTGACGTCACACGTCTCATCACTTGCCGGATAACAGCGAAAATACAAGGACAAACATGGCACATCCCCGATCAGAATTCTGTGCGATCAGATCTGCAATACCAGATCGGGGTGATTGCCTAACCGAGCGAACGGACGCCGGTCGCCCGATCTGTCGTGGGACTATAGTAGGCGGTGAGAAAGGAATCCGTCTGGCGGTCCAGATGTTTGGCGACCGTCGCAGTTACGCCTGCCTCGCACCCGCTCAATAGAAAGCAACAGCGCACTTTGCTCCATTGAGCACCAAGGAGAGTCAGGATATCGACGAACTGGGTAACAACTATACGGGGTAACCGTATGAAACAGCCAGAGCGAGACGCAAGCACTGAGAAAAGGTATCAAAAATGGGTGAATGGAGCGTGATACTACATATGAGAGATGAGTCAAGGTATACACGACGCAAATTGTGAGAGCGATGCAAACGAGACGGGTATGGTGGATTTCGTGAAATGAATGGGCGGGCGTCTTCCGGTTTCGTATATAAAAGGCAGAAGCGAACAAGAACGAGAGGGGGGAAAAAAAAGAACGCAAATCGTGAGATCAAGGCAAACAGCGAGTGTTATCGTCCAAGTTCGAATGAAGACGGTCGGAATGGCAATCGTGAACCGCGCGCCACACCTCTAGAATCCCTCCGCAGGCGCAGGCGCGTCTATAGTTCGCCCGTCGTTTTTGGTATATTGCGGAGGGAGGTGTTCGTTCAAGGGCACAAACCCAAAGTCAGGCGAGACTTATTCAAGAAACTATCGGTCAGTAAGCCACGCCGTAAGACATCAGCGAATGACGAAATGACTTACAACGGTTGATGTCGGTCTCAGCCCCGCAGTAGCCGTCAGTCAGCGGGGGCGTGTTCGCCTGTGAGGAAGATGTCTGTGACGCAGCACTAATCGAGGAAGCGCTCGTCGAGGGACGCTGCATCGTCTGCGCTGGATGTCCCCAACCATTGCGACCATCCACCGAGTCGATGGATGGATTGCCGCCCACGGCAGAGTAAGCGAACTCGGTCTGGCTCGAACCGAATCCATAAGGGTCGACCGAGGGTAGCTGTATCATACTCCGCACTCTCGGCATGGTCCCATTCTGCTCGTCGGCTGGCTGAGGCGAAGACGAGGGCCGTTCAGGATGTTCGTAAGGCGAAGGGTAAGGACTCATAGCTTGGCTGTGGCGCCGGGGTCGCCCAACCCTGAGCGAGCTGCTAGGCGCATATTGCTTCGTTGACGATGGTGGACGAGACAGCGAAGGGGAAATTGGCCTGTGGTGGCCGGACCCCGGACGAGAGTAGTCGCTCTGGTGGTAAGTTTGATGTGTGGGCGACTCTTCATAAGGCAACGACGACACAGAAGAAATTGAGTACCCGGTAGTCGGACGGCTGTGCGTGTCGGGGGACAGCGACGGGGGGGTATGGTCGCTGTGCATGGACACGTTGGAATACGATGATGCGTAAGAGGTGTTGATGGTGGGGGTGGGGCGTGCACCGTACCCGTTGGTGGTCGGAGGGTTCAGGAGCGAGGAGAGACTACCAGAATGGCTGGAAGTGGAGCTGTTGGGAGAAAAGGACCAACTCTGCTCGGTATATGGGTACTGCGAGGAGACCTGCGAGTTGTGGTGGGTGTAGCCACCGTTGGTACCCATTGCGCTGAACTGGGTGGAGGATTCATCTGCAGGAGAGATGGACTGAAGGCCATGGGACTGATTGAAGATGCCATGGTGGTGAGCGATGGCGGGAGGCTCTGAGGGAACCGTGAGGGGCGGGAGGGCCGCACGGGGGTATGAGGTTCCCCAGCCTGCAGCAGCAGGTGAGCTGAGGGGGGTGAAGGACCCAGGGGCAGAGAATCCGCGGGCGCGACCACCAAGGAAATTGGGCTTGGTGACGGAGGGGGGGACGGAGAGAGGGACCGGACCGGGACCGATGGCTGACCTGGGCGGGGGGATGGTAGGGGACTCTTGCGTTTCTCGTTTTCGCGGCTTTGGGAGGCGGGGTGGGACGCGGCGCTTGAAATTGGCAACAACCTCTGGAGGGGAATGGCGATTGAGGGTTGGATGGGCTTGTGGCAGTGTTAGAAGGCGAGAAGGTTTGGGGCGGTGCGGGATACTTACACCATGTGCTTGCATCGGGATCATCGATGGCTGGGTCAACGTTGCGGAGGTTCACTTTGCGCATGAAGCCATAAATCTGAACGGAAGGGATTCATTAAGCGACATGAGGGGGAAGGAGAGAAGCACACACGTTGAGTTGCCGAGAAAAGGAGGCAAATCTGGATTGACGGTAAACACTTGGGAGGACGTGAAGAGCGAGCTGCTCGGGACGCTCTACGATGATGTGTTCGCCGGCGGGGTCCCATCTGATCATGTGGTGGTTCTCTGGCCGCTCGAGGAGACTGGGGCGACGCGTCGGGGAGAGGGAGGGGAAGGGAGGAGGGTGAACTTACGCGTAGAGTTTTGTGAGGAAGGTCGCCTGGGGCTTCGACTCGGACTTTGTGGGCTGGTGCTGGTCGTTGGACTTTATGGGTGGGGGCGGGGAAGGGTCGTCAGAGGGGGAGTCGTTGGGAGAGCTTGGTGGGTATAGGGGTTGTTGTGCGGTAGAAATCTGGGGGTAAGCGTGGTCGGTCGGGCGGGACCACTGGGGACGGTTGGGTGGATATGAGGGAGCGTAGAGGTCTTGCATGTCGAACGTTGCAGGGCGTAGGGACGGAATGTTGGCGACGAGTTATGTACTTGAAAAGGAAGAAAAAGAAAAAGAAGAAAAGAAAACAAGTCAAACAGACGAGAGGCGGTCGACGGTCGAGTCGACGACGATCGACTATGTATTATAAAAAAATCCATGGCCGGTGGAGAACTCATATTCCCCGAATTTAGATATTACGTGAGCCCCTCTCCTCCCTCCATTTTCTTCCGCACCTTCCCGTTCAGGATAAATACGTAATCAAGGGTCCACCGCGGCCGCGTTCGGAAATCACCCTCGGTAAACTCTGCACAAATACACACCAACAACTGTATGCGCCATATACGGTCGCCGTGCCACGCCCTCGGCGCCGAGGCATGCTGAGCTAGTCCTTTTTCGGCCACTCTCCGCCCACCACACTCCTGTATCACGATCTCCGTGTGATGTTGCCGCTGCACTATCTTGGGCGAATCTCAGCTTGAATCTCATGTCAACGACCAACTGTGCTCCTGCCTCATCGCCTCTGCCTCGTCCCGCCACAGCGCGCGCTCTTCGCTGCTGCTGCCACGACTCGTCCTGCGGCTCACACCTTCCTTCCCACGCGTGGCTCGTTTGGCTTCCTCCTTGGCTCGCGTTCGCACTCACCGGGGTCCTGTCACTCTTCGTATGGAAATCGAACTCGTATCCCGATTTGGAAGTCGCTCCTCCCTCGACGATCCGCACCGACGCCTCCCCCCGCTCACCATCAGAGATCGCTTGCTTACATACTCACCGACCCTTTCGACGCCGACGTCTTCTCCTCTCCCCGCCGATCAAACCGCGGATCCTCCCTCCCTCCTCCGCTCCCGTCGCCTCTCTTTCACGTCCCCGCTCCCGACGTCGTCCCCTTCAGCTTCTGTTCTGCACTGCACCGTTCCCCGAATCCACTGATCGCTCCCTCTTGTCACCACCACCTCTGCGATTAGAATAGTTTTGTCTGTAGTCAGGTATCATAGCACCAACAACGCCATCAACGGCGCTCGATCAGTGGTCGACGCGTGCAGCGCACCCGCCTCGTAAGTACTCGCAAAGGAACGAAATGTAACGCGAAGAGAAAATAGTGAAGCTGTGCAATGCAAATAGTACAAGTGAAACCCGGCGTTTTGTTCTCCAGAAAGCAAGCAGCGTCTAGTCAAGTCAATGGGATGCGACAAACCTCGCGACCCTCCAGGGTCATCAAATATACACAAAAATGAATCCAACGTTTCACAGTTCACCGTCATAGTGTATCGTGACGCTGTTGAAAGCCCCGAATAGATCCCTATCCAGTGGCGAGTCCAGCCCGTCGTCGTACCCAGGCGTACCGGGTCCAGCAATACACTCCTGCTCCTCCAGGTGCAGCGAGCGCGACTCCTTTAGGTGTCGGAAATTGCTCGCATCAGCCCCGTTTGATGTAGTGGGGACGATCTAGACATCAAACAGCTGGATCAGCGAACGCGTCCACGACACAAGCATGTGCGTGAAAGAGGAAACGTCGCCACGTGCTCCACTCCATCCAAAAGGAACAATCGTCGGTAGTGACTGATATCTCGCACATACCGGTGGTCGCGTGTGTCGCAGGAGACCCCAATTCATCTTGGCAAACCACTTGTGTCGCTTCACCTCGCTTGCACCACTTCTGCTCCCTAATCGCGTCCGCTCGTCCTTGTCTAAAAGCCGGACGACGATGTCTTTACAGGCACTGCCCGACAGCATGCCATCATGCAGCGATACCCCCAAGCCACATCAGTGCGTACCTGGATATCTTGGGTGCATCGCGGAAATGCACAGGAAGTAACCGAATGTTTGCAAATGTATCGTTCCTCTCCTTGCCCTTGAACGGTGTCGTGGCAAACTGCGTCACCGATCCGAACGGTCGGGCGTCAGTCAGCGATCTCTCACACTCAACTTCGCCGACACGAATAACGTTGACTTACGATCATCTCGTAAATGAGTATGCCGAGAGTCCACCAATCCACGGCAGCAGTGTGTCCCTGTGCAGCAATCACCTCAGGTGCAATGTACTCTGCAGACCGACGCATAGAAATGTCAGATAGCTACTACAAGGGACACAGCATACTGACCCTCGGTTCCAACAAACGAGTTGGTCCTAAAGTCGGCCGTACAAGACATCGTGTCGATCATAGGGACCTGAAAGTAGGGAACGATCATGACAGTGGTCGTCACGTAAATGACATGAGATACGTACCCCGTTTGGCTCCGACTGGTGGATGGTGGCGGGCCGTCCTCCCGGATGTCCAGACTGCTTCGCCAGGTCGAAGTCAGACAGCATGATGTGCCCGGATTGATGGAGCAAGATGTCTGTCAAGCGGACAACATCACGCTCGTAAGTGTGTCGATAGAATTAGAAACCAAACTCACTTTCCGGTTTGAGGTCGCGATAAATAAATCCATTCAGATGTAGATATTCTAGTGCGGCGACCACCTCGGCAGCGTAAAACCGTGAACCGTCTTCCGGAAGACACTTCCCCGGACGTGTTTGCAAGGCGCGGAAGAATTCTCCACCCATGCAGTATTCCATGCAGAAGTAGAGATATTGCTCTGACTGGAAGGAGTGGTAAAGCGTCACTATAAAGGGATGGTTAGAAGTGGCAAGGATTTCTTGCTCCGTCAATGCTCGCTTAATCTTCTTCCGCTCTATCATCTCCTTCTTCGAGAGCACTAAAATCGGAGGTGAAAAACTGGTAAACGTGAGGCTGAATCGAACATGCCCTTCATGGCAAACAATTTGTCCGTTTTCTTTTCTTTGACCAGGTAGACTCGCCCAACGTCGCCTTTGCCCAGCATCTTGACTTTAAGGAAGCTCGAAGGACCGACTTCCACCTGCACAAGGAATGAATCCCCTCGAAGGGTGGAGATCAAGGAAATGAACGTACGGAACGAACTTTGATAGAGTTACTCGAGTAAGTTCGACGGAAAGCAACTTTTCCCGGGCCATCCGTGGCTGGGCTTGCGATGCAGGACTTTGGAGTGCCTTGACCTTGATATCGCTCGTGTCTCGTCGAGCGACTTCTCGATGAGCCCGAGGAAACGGTTTCCAATGAATCATCGCCATATTCCGACTTGCAGGATGGGCCACCAGGCAGAGGGGGTATCAGCTCTGCTGGAGCGAGCAAGCCATTCCTGGTGGGCGCGGCTGACCGCGAACCTGACAAAAAGAGATGCTTGGCGTTGGGGGCGGATGCGACACGACGAATGAAGCGGGTCGCAGATGCGCCCATTGCTCGAGGTGACAAAGGTCCCGAACGACTCTGTGAAGGACTATGTGCTGGGGGGAACACGAACGAATGCTGAGATGGATCGGCAGTCTGGGACCTGGCCGCTGCAAGATGCGGAGCACGGCCGATGTTGAGTCGTTGTTTCTCTGACTTTGTCCGTTGGCGCGGCTGAGCATGTAGAGGGGCGGTCATCGCGTGCTGAGGATGACGGGCTTGGATTGGGTGACTTCGTACGTCAGGCACAAGGTGCGACGATTTTGGGGTTCCGCAAGGGTTGGACTCGAAGGACTGGGTCTTGGAGGAGTTGTAGGAAGAGCGTTGGTCGACGGACTGAGAGGTTGAAGGAGTCAGGGACGGACTGGGTGGTGGACCGGAGGAGAGCTTGGTAGAGAGCGGGGAAGATATACACCTGGTGGTTCGATCGGGAGGAGGAGTACTGTTTGCATTCGGTAAATGCTTCTTGGACGAAGTTGGCAAACGAAAGACAGACTTCCAAGAGGAGTGGGAGGGAGACAAGGTGGGGGGCTGTGAGTGCATGGTGAACAATGCTGAGCAGCTGGGGCTCCGTCGTCGATCGGTGATCCTCGACCGCCTGGTAGACGGCGCACAAAGCTCGCGGGAGAACGAGACCCAGGACGAAGAGGTGTAAAAGACGGACGGGTGCAGAAAATGTTCTCCGGCAAAGTAAGCGAAGGGTGATCCAAGGTACAACGCGGCTTAGTCAGACGGAGACTGCCACTCTCTTTTTTTTAGTTTGTTTTTTCGACGCGTACGTACTGGTGTCGCCATAGCGAACGCCGCACAATGCTGACTTGAGAGATACTACCAGGAGAGCGACGGAATCAAACGACTGACTACCCGCCGAGCTTACTGACTCCGTTTCTCTCGGGATGGACCAGCGCAAAGGACGACCCGTCCAACCTAAGGAGTCCCAGCTACTCCCCATTCTCTCCTGCCCTTCCCCCATCCCCTCTTCCCTGTTTGACAATGTCTCCCGCATAATTTCGGAGTGCCGTCTTCACAGACGCTCTTGATGATATCTTCTCCGGGATCCACACATTCCTCCTTGCTCTCCCAGGTACCGTCGTATCCCCGTCAGAGGCTACCTCAACAAGCCAGAACAATCCTCATACCCCAGTACGTCCTATCTCCTGTTGCTTCACCCCTTATATGGCCAGCAACTGCAATCACGTCCTTCATCCTCCCTCTAATTCTTACCAGGTCTTCTATTGTACTTCCCGCCTGCCTCCATTTGGCCGTATCGCAGATCTTGCTGGGTATCAACAATTATGTACAGCATCGTGGTTTTACCACTACGCGCAGCTTTCCCCCTACCGGTAATCATCTTTCCCGACTGCAGACTTGGAGAAAGAGGCTAGTTTACCTCTCTCGAATAGCCACCATTACTATTTATCGCCTTCATTCTGGTCGCGCCAAGGTCGGCATCAAGTTACCTAATGCCGTCGCTAGCGAAGGCACATCTTCAAAACTTTGCTCATAGCTTTCTTGGCTCGTTCACATTAGTTATCTCAGTTGCATGCGTGTTTTCTGTATTCGGTATCAAAACCGCAGAGGAACTACAGTGGTCGCACCCGCCAATATGGGGACTGCTTACGGTCAGCTTTAGCCTATGTCCAGACACGACGGGTATCGTATCCTATGCTTAATATCGCAACGCACTCCATTGGTCGTCGCACTGGTTAATTTCACGGCGTCAATGGCTGCATTCGCAATGGTCAGTTCGTAACATGATGAATGCATATCTTCCATAACAATTTTTGCCTCTTTTGCAGCCTTATAACGTCCCATTATACTTCTCTGCGGCTAGGCTGAATACATTCACAGATGTTGGTAAACGAAGGGCTTCTGCCGATCCTCATGCCCTAACCTAATCTGACCAGGCTCCATTTGTTACCGCGCTCCATATGCATTTGTCAGTTCACGACTCAGGCTCACCTGTTTAGGTCGTGAGGAGACTTTTATGCTGTCTAGGTGGGTGCGTAAAACTGGGAAGGTCTACGGTCCCATTTTGGCTTCGGCTACGCCCCGTATATTAGTAGTCGCTCTGTGGAACGACCAGACGTCAACTCTTCACATGCGGCTCGATATCGTGCCACATAGATTCGGAATGGCCAGCCCCACAACAACGTTGACCGTGAGCACATTTACTTCTCGTCTTACGACTGGGTCACGTAGGCGATGATCGTGAGCGTTTACAAAGAAGACATGGCTGTAGCCACCAGAAGTGAGCTTTGCGTTCTCGCAGCTGCGACAGGGCGTTTGATTGTCCATACCATGCAGTCACATACTTATTTCGTACCATGAACCGAGTTCTTGGGTTAGTTTGTCAGGCGCACTGGTCTAGAGCGTACTGCTTCGACAGCTAGGAAAGCGATGAGGCCCGGACCTTCAGGTGTCAACGGCGAGGTTGATATGAGCGACTTCACTGCATACTGACGTCCTCCCCTTTGCCCAGATCACAGATGCAATGCGGTAAGAAATCCCTTGAGCACTGCCCGGGTGTGTGGACTGATGGGATTTCGTGTACTCTTAGGCATTCGATCAGTTTGATCCAGACCTTGCCTCTTCTCTTTAGAAGGCCGCAGTCGAATCTTATGCAACGGTATTGTGTGTGGCTTTCATTCCTCAGGTCGCGATCAGTGTTCTCGTGTCGAATGCCTGTACACGCATCGAGGAACATCCTCTCCCGTGCGTCTTCCTTGAGCACCCTAGTTCCTGTACAGCCATCGATGCG
The DNA here is from genome assembly GCA_038089055.1 of Tylopilus aff. balloui. NCBI lineage: Eukaryota > Fungi > Basidiomycota > Agaricomycetes > Boletales > Boletaceae > Tylopilus > Tylopilus aff. balloui. The sequence continues at coordinate 63,291 of JBBPKC010000064.1, read as the reverse complement.
GTACGCTGTTTGCTAAAGGAACACACCAAGAACAAGAATGCTACCGACAACAGCAAAGTGAAGGTGACGGATCTGGAGCAGTTGAGTGATTTATCGGCTATTGCAACGATACCTTTACATGGAAATATGCACGGTCATATCAAGTACAGACCCTCAGATTGTCACGGAACTGTACCAACGTGTCTTTATCTCCGAAGCATATTTGTGGGATCAGCCCGGAGACGGGGTGGTCCACCTGTGGATTAATGTATGGCGTACGATGTGGAGGACAGTCAGTGCTCCGTGACAGTCTTCTCTTGTATCCAACGTCGGGGCCTCTTTTCTATCACTGCCAGTCTTCCGCCTCGTGTTTTCCGTCCACTATCTGCGTGATAGTTTCGGTCGGACCGCACAGGGCATGGTAGAACGTTGGACGCCGAAACGGTCAAAACCGAAGCAAAGAATGTGAGGCCGAAGAGGGCCGATATGAATGTGCGCCGTTGTCGATATGTCATGCGGAGAATCCCTGGCATCCTAAGGCTGCGTCGACAGCAGGGGTCAGCTCGAATGGCAGTGACAGGACAGCAGTAACCTACTTCTCTCACTCCCCATAGCCGCGCTTCACGAATCTTTTTGTACGCGGGACGATGGCACGTCTTCGTGGAGAAGGAAAAATGTCGACTGAAAAGAGTGCAGTTGACGGTTGTTTGTTTCCGAGTCTCCCCGGCGTGGATTTTTGCGCATTTTGCAGGCGCAACACACCCCCACCGTGAAAATCCTCCCGACTGATGCCCAACTTTCGTCCCAACGTTCGCGTCCTCCGGGACATGAAGGCACGCAGCGGCGTCAAGGAGAACGAGGTTATGCGTCGCGCATACCTGTACGTCGCTCGCAACGAGACGCTGCCGCCCCATGTCCGCCACCAAGCCCAGCTGCAGCTCAACGCATTTGGGAGGTACACACGCCCGACGTCCGTCGTCAACCGATGTACCGAGTCCGGACGAGGGCGGGGTGTCATGAGCGAATTTGGCCTTTGCAGGGTGGGTCTTTGAGCGTCTTGGTCGCTGACCTTTCTTTCTTATCGTGATGTCATAGTTTCAATTCCGGTTAAAGGCATTGAACAACGAAATATCTGGCGTCAAAAAGGCTTCTTGGTAACTGTTCGTATCGATTCCTTGCGGTGAGCTCAGGTAAAACAGTGTGCTTGACAAACCCCTGCACCAGGCACCTCTTACTCGCATTGTTTCGGCATACAACACAGTAAGCGGGTATATATTATCTACCCTACTGAAAAGGTAGCTAGACGTTAGGCCATCAGAATACAGCGAATAGGATGTTATCTCAAGAGGGCGAGTCGCCCTGGACACCAATATCAGACATCGTAAGCTCGTTCTCGCCTCGTTCCCGCCTCCAGCGGTTGCATATACTCAACGTGCTATCCTCAACCAAGTACCTATTGTTTAGAAAAGTCAGCGACCGTGATAACTGCGAATGGGAACGTTGTCCTCACGAGTATTTCCGTAACCACCATTCTGCCAGCTCCCAGTTACTGTGGGCAAGAACATCGTCGCCATGTAGTTTTATCGCTTTCTTGTAATCGAAAATACAATCTGCCAAGGAAAACTGGCCTAAAACAGCATCAATCCACCAAGCCGCAGCGCAAAGCACAAGCACGGACCTCGCAGCAGAATAATACGATCCCGTAAACCAGGGTGAACAATGCGGTCAATAACGCTTTCTGCTTTGTATGAGGACCCGTACAGCACCAGACGCAAAGACAGAAACACACCATGATTGAGACTCCTATTAAAGCGAATCAATCAACGTACTCCTGATATGCAACGCCTGAAGTGACGGACGATACCTTTGGACCAGCGTGGGGCGTAAGGATGATGGCAGGCAATAGGCGCTATTCCTCGCGTAGTTCTCGAGATGATACCTGAAAAAAAGTGGGGTTAACTGCAGACAGACATAGTCCCCAAGGGGCCACATACTTGACGAGCTTGTAGGCTTCAAGTTTTTTGGGATCTCGCATCTCTAGTAGTGTTGCTTCTTCTTCTTGATCATCGTTCTGCGGAGGAAGAACGCGCTGCTGTGAGGCTACAGGCCCGTTCTTATTGGGTGGATAAGGTAAAGAATTCATTCCCTGGTCAACGCCGATACCAATGGGCGGCATGTATGAAGAGTATGTACTAGAGGACGAAGGAGTGGTATAATGGGCAGGGGTGCTGGAGGGAGTGGCTGCCATGAAGACGGGCGAGCTTGCATGACCATTACGGAGCACCTCCGAAAACATATTTTCTTGTGGGGATCGTACAGTTGAGGGATACATGGAAGGCACCGTCGGATGGGCGGAGGTAGGCATGGTGGAGCTCATCGGCATAAGGAGATGATAATTGTCGGGCGGTTCCATGGAATTGTCACCGCTCATAGTTTTAGATTTCTTCAAGTGACTGCCGCTAGGAGGATCATCTTCGAGAGGTCGTTTTGAGGTGCTTGTTTGGGGTCCCAGCATCGATGACATTGCATTTGAAGACTGCGTTGTTTTCTTGGCATTTCTGCGTGCTTGAAAGCTCTCCCAGGCGGTGTCCGTCTCTGCCTTGTCGAGGAACGCAGTCCATTCGTGCATCTCAAAACCAAGTTTCTGTATCATCCCACCCTGCCCATCGGCGATGAACCCAGAGATACTCTTGAGTAAATTACGTAGAGTGAGGTTTTCAGCCATGAGGTCTGGGAACGACGATGAAGGTCAGCGTCGAAATGCCACAGACATGAAGACAGACCCTTGAGCATAGCTCGGAGATCAGTGAATGCCTCGCCCTGGGAACCAGAAAGAAGCTCCACGCGCGCTTCGAGGTCACGAATCTAGATGGAGGGAATAGCTTAGGGGGTGGTGTATAACTATACCAGACAACGCACCTTTTGTTGTTTTCTGAGACGAAACTCCCGCTGGGCTATGCGGTTCTGGTCTCTCCGAGCGGCTTGAGAGCTTGGAAAATGAATATGAGCGCGCGGCCAGGGGATCAGACTCACTTTGGGTTTTTCTTTCTGCCTGGTTTTCCGGGACCTAGGCTGCGAGCGTCATGTTCGGCGTTAGATTGGAAGTCATTTTCCGAGTCCTACGGGAACGATTTAACCTGATAAATCTCAATAGACATTCAGAAAAGGGTCGTGCTCACCAGGTCAGCCTCACCAGAGAGACTTCTTGAAGTATCGTCGGGCATGGCGCGGTAAACAGCCGTCGCGTGTGTCAGACAAGAGACGGACAACGTCTTTTTTTGATATCTAGTCAGTGTCTGTAGACCAATGTCAGTTGGACGTTCACAGTCGAGTCTCTGCCGGGCCTGTGCCGAGCCGGCTGACGCATCCGCTCAGGCTGCGTCACTGCCACAGTCAGCCGTTTCAACCTCCGCTTAAGACATGCCCCTTTTAGGAAAGAGCGAGCTTCAGGACTGAGCGACGTTCCAACCTCAGCTGACCGTAGGTTTACACAAGCGTTGTTCACGTTCATGAATCGCTGCACTCGGACGAACTGGCTGGACCACATTCATGGATAAATTGTCGTTTCCTTGTCAACGTTCGCATGCGTACTTTGACTCGGCCCAAACTTTAATAGCAGGGTCGGCATCCTCGTCGCATCTGCTATTTATTTCCACCACCCTTGGGTGACCAAAAGTAGGTACCGCAGCAGTCAAGATGGAGGGCCTCTTATCAAGAGTGTTCCTGGCCGCTAGCAGATGTGACTCGCTCCCTGCTCCAGCGTTCCCTTTGCTGACCTCATCGTTCTCCTGAATTTGGCACTCATTAGTGGCCCATCACGTACTAATGACGACGTCAAGAGCGAGATACACTAGCATGTGTCCATTCTACATCTTCCTCGATTAAACCAGGTTCATTCTTAAAACAATTTATACTCGGATCAACATGAACTACGTTATATCGGGTCTCTATTATTTCGAAGCAAACGTACACCATAAAACCGTCCACCCGAAAAAAACATTCCGTTTGGCCCGCTGAAGTTAACGAACGTCTGCTCCATACGCTCTACGCCACCCTCTGCTTGCGTCCATATGGCCGACTCGGACATTATACTCCGTTTTGTTCTCAGCACTGATGATAATGTGGATATGCGCACATTTCGCGTGTTACAGGTGCTAGATAGTGCCATAGTGGAGCTGGAGCTCTACAAGGTATATTTTTCACCTACCCTACCCTTTGCCTCGACAACGTAGTGCCCTTCCTCAGTTCTCGCATCCGTTAACTGGTCTGTCCACGGGCACAACGACCTTCCATCGCAAGAATTTAGATACCTCGATCTTCGAGACAGCCGGGCACGTAGAATGGTTTTCTAGTTTCAACGCTACGGTGTGGTTTGGCGTCGACGAGGTAAATCGTGTCCTCCATCGTGCACCCCGCATCGATCTATTCCATCCTTAGTGTCCTCTAAAAGACTTGCGCAAAGTAAAGAGTAGTAGTCAGTAAGTTTCCGAAGCCTACGATGTTGACCGAGTATGTTGATCCATGTGTGAGTAGATCCCGAAGGTTTAAGGCATCTGGGACAGAGTACAAATGGAAGCTCGGAGAAAATGGAACAGACATGTTTGTGAGTGTCTCCTTTGATTCGGCGATGCGTAGCTGCCAACGCAAGCATTATGTCCAGTGTATTGATTCAAAGGATAAGCACGCAGCAGTGTGGACCGGAGAAGATAGCAGACTCAAGGTCTCTTCTCGCTGCGTCGCCATTCTGGATCGCATTGTTGTTACTTGCTTTCTAAACATCTGGTTCGAAAGGCTTGGAAGGTGGTGAGGTGTTTTTTCTTTTCGTCAACCGAGCGGATCACCACTTAGCACATGTTCCTAAATATACTGTACAGAAAAGTCGCTAATAGCTTCCCCGCAGAGTCTTCGTGGGGACGGCACATTGTATTCACGAATACTTTATACTGGTATTTAGATGTTGTCATTATGCTGGGATCCGCACTTGTCGAGGTGCCAGTCGTATATACATTAGACGTAAAATATGGTATGTAGTTTTTCTTCCCTGAACGTTGATGAAAACATGTTCTCGATCTTACTCCTAAACAGACTTGTGCGCATACAAAACGTCCAGCACCACTACTCGCACTCTGCTTCCGGCCTCGGCGTACGCAGCGACGCGTAACACACGGAGCTGGCTTGTAGACCCGACGATTTTGAAGGGCAAACTGAAACATCGGCCATTGTCACCGTGCCTCGAATTGGACCACTAGCGGTAAAACGCGAATGCACATGTGCCCGCAGAGCGAAGAAAACGGGGCTTACTTCTCTTTGTCCTCTTCTTGTACATGATTCGATGACCACACTCACGACAGCGGATGGGTTCCTTTGACTTTATCTCGTTCTTGGCGCCACAATCTTGCGAGTTTGTCAGACCATGCGACATCGCCTGTGTGAGCGGGGTAGACTACCTGCGCAGATGTATTCCATCTCCTGGCGGGGATGTTGAGCAAAGCCTCCGCCCCCGCCAGACGCGTTCGGCTGGTTTGGCTGGTTCATGGCTGGTTGAGTGAGACGTCGCTGTGACACGTGACGTTGCTTTCTTCCGCACCGCCCCTGCTCAGCGTGACGGGCTATGATAGACTTGGCGACGATCCGTTGGCAATTCCCGTAATCACAGCATACAGTGCTCGGTTGCTCAAGGCGACGGTCTAACAGACAAGAGGTGAATTGTTCCTGCTTTGCTGGCGTCACAGCCTTGTTGCTGACGCAGGGTAACTCTCGAGTCGCGCCCGCTTCGGTACCGGTACGGCCCAGCGAAGGCAAGGCTGTGTTTCATTGGCCCGGCGACTCGATATGATCGCCTTGCCGACGAGTCTAGGTGCCTATTGTTAGCCGTGCAGCTGGTCGACAACGCCTGCAGTGTGAGGTGGATTTGACGACGGTTCATGCATGACAACCGTGGGGCGTCTCCATGGGGTCCATCTGCCCATATAACTATGCCCTCCCTCCACATTACCTCCTTCAAGGCCGCCTTTTCGACACGTACCCGTCTCCATTTCCGCCCACCAAATGGCTGGTGCACTTCCGTCCTTCATCGAGCTCATGGCTTCCCTGGGTCTCGACAATGACGCCAAGCCCTCACCACCCCACACCACCACACCGCGTCCTCGTTCTGGCTCCTGTTCCTCCGTGTCCTCCCGTGGAAGCTCGAATCCCGGCTGCAGCCCAACGTCACCGTCTTTTGACGTCTCCATCTCTCGAGACGTGGACGCGGACAGGCGGCACGGTTCTATCCGTCTGCGCACAGTCCGGTTTTCGCCTTACATTTCCCCAAGCGTGAGTCGTTCACCATATCGTCGCAACAGCCCCACTGGATGCACGTGTAGTCTTCTGCAAGACAGAGCAGCTCTACATCATTAACGCCGTCTACTGAAGAGTCGGAGAACGGGCGCAGAGTTTGTCGATTAAACTCATCTGTATGATGCGCGGAACTGATGTGTCTCAGTCTGTTTCGCCACGCTTATCCTCGTCACCAGGTCGGAACAGACCTTCGTCTCTGCAATCTGCCAAGAATTCCCGGGAATTACATGCTACCACTCCCATCTCAAGTTATGCTCGCCGTAGAACCCCACAAAATTCTCCCACCACGGCGACCTTCCCTCACCGTGCACTTGTTGATCGACCTGAAAATATTGTTCTGCCATCGCTCTTACCTGCTCCTATTTCTCATTGACAGTGCATTCATTGACCGTTTGTCCTCGATCGACGGCAAAAGTCATTTCTGTGACGGTTTTCACCTGTGGCCACTAGCCAATCTGAGCGCTCTTATTTTCCATGTCATGGACTAGGTGTATATTCTGTTCCACGATCCTTAGACACTCATTTGTACATCATCATTAGCATGCTTTCCTGATAATTTCTGACGTTTAGACGTAACAACCTCAGTGTCAGTCGTGATCATCTTCACTGGGACCAGGACAGTGTTTTTCCAAGTCCTCATTATCCTCGTACCTAGTCCCGCACCAGAAGCAATATGCATACTTGTCTCGAAGATATGCCAAGACCAAGCTCAGCCGGTCTCGAGGCTATGTTAGGAACAAGTCAGCTTTGAAACCGAAATTGAGCGAAGCGTGGCCGCCATACCCCAAGACGGGAAAAATAAATGGCCTCTTCGACCGTGTCTACAGGAAAGTCGTGTTGTTGTGTTGCCTTGTCCGCCCCCTCGTGGTTGATCACCGTGTTTTCATCATCATCGTCGCTAGTAACGGGCTGCAGTGCATCCGCACGCATTTGATCGCGCAAGCGGGTCGCTTCGTTACCTCTCCTGGAGCGCACCGGAAAGACGCTCTGTGTATACTCCGAAATGGCGTCTGCCAGCCCCTGCGGGATAGAATCCGCCTCATTCGAGTTTAGCCAGAGAACGTTGAACTGATAGGTCGGTGCGGACAGCCGTCACACAACCGAAATCATTCACCACGTTTCCAAAGACATGAAACAGATCGTTTACTGACCGTGGTCCCGGCTTCTTCATCAAGGGTCATGCAGGTCCGTTGTGCGGGCGCCAGACGGGCTTCTGCTCGCCGTTCGTCGTATTCCCGACGCGCAAAGTCCCGAAAGGTCTCTTTACTGGCATCTTCGGCCATCTTGGCCATCTTGGCCAAACGGTTGGGGGCACCGGGAGACCTTGCGCGTTTCCCTAAGCCGATGCCTCTCTTGCCTGCGACCGAGGTAAATCAGGGCGTGTGATGAATATGAATCGCGCCGAACCTGACCATTCGCTCAGGGGAAGCGGTTCGGCTCTGTGCGATGGCTCTGGCAATACAATTCCTGGCCCGGTGGGCTCGCAAGGCTCTTTTGCGCCGTTCTCCGAGGGAGGCGGGGGAAGGGTGCCCTCGTAGGCTGGCGAGGCCCCCCTCTGGCCGAGGGAGTCGCCTACTTTGAAACCCATTTTGAGCATGATCCCTAGTGCCTTGTTCTCCCTCCCTTGACCGTCTTCCTTTGCCCGCTCAAAGAGGCTTTTACTGAGACCCTCCTCCCTGGATTCCTGCTCGCGCTGGCGACGACTTTTGAGTCGGTTCTGCTCATTCTTGGTGCGACTCTGTCTCAAGGCCTCCTGCCGTCTTTGAGGGTACGTCTTTGGTTGGGAAGATGAAGCGGCAACCTCGATGAGGAACTTGTCTGATAGGTAGTCCTCCTCGTCGGACATGATTGAACATGAGTGAACAAACATCAGACGCTCACGCTGTCCAGTTTTCGCGTGGGGCATAAACAGGTCGTCAATAGCCATCAAAGTATGTAGCAAGTCGCAAATCAGTGGCCAATGCGACACTACAGATTTGTAGAAGAACACAGTACCAGACCGCCGACACAGGGAAAGAGTTACTTGACTCGCGGGAATCGCAGAAAACTTAGCAAAAGAGCAAATACTAAGTCACGATATAAGTTGGGCGTTAAATAAGAATGAAGCCAAGGGGGCGGGGGGTCTGGGGGGTCATGATCATATGAGCGCATTCAGGACGCTGGAGCGGCAGCCTGGGGGCTGGCATTGTCAGTATCCTGTTCCTTGGTGGCGTTGACGGCGATCTTGACAGCAATGGCACGGCCACCGACTTCTTTGCCTTGGACTGTCTCGATGGCCTTCCTTTGCTCTTCCTCGCTGCCGACGTCGACAAAGCCATAACCTTTGCTCTTCCTAGGATGTCCAAACTTTCTGCGAACCACGCGGGCAGAGACAACATTGATACCGGCGTCGGTAAAGAGAGCGGAGAGAGCGTGGTCGTCGATGCTGAATCCAAGGTTGGCGACAAAGAGCATCGTCTTTGAGGGTTCGCCAACGGGATCTTGACCTGCTGGGCGATGTGTACGTGGCGCTCTGGGCTTTCTTGGACGAAACTGTCTCTTTACGGGAGGAACTTCGACTGCAGCCTCTGTGGGAGGTGCGGCTTCAGGTTCCCTTGGTGGCTCGCCTTCAGCAGGAGGGGCGGTCTTACGCTTTGGTTTGCGCTACCGAGTGGTGAGGACAAAAAGAGAAGGGAGGAGGAGAGGACGTACGGTGGGCCTTTTCTTCTTTTTCTTGGGCTTGGCTGCTTCGTCTGTACCGGTGGGAGCAGCAGCGTCATCCGTTTTGACGTCGCCGTTCGCCTCGGCCTCGGTGACTTCGCCGGGAACGGGCTTGGCACCGCGCCTGCCTGGACGTCTCTTGGCCTTTTTCTCCTTGTCCTTTTGTTCGACTGGCTTGGCGATCTCAATGACGACATTACGACCATCGAGTTCTTGTCCATTGAGGGACTCGACCGCTTCTTGGGCAGCCTCTGCGCTGGACAGAGCGACGAAGCCATAACCTGCGGAGCGGGTGCCGCGCAGGATGACCTGTACTGAGATGCTTGGGGGGAATGAGCGTAGACAAGGGGGGGAGTGGTGACTTACATGTTGCTCTGTACGGACGCAAAGAAAGTCTTGAGCCCATCTTCCGTTGTGGAGTACGCAAGATTTCCGGCGAAGACCTGGGAGGGGTGAGGCGTGGAGACGGGGATCTCGGAGGGGCGTACCTTGAAGCCGGGAGCTTCTTCTATGAGGGTGTCTTGCGCAGACGGAGGCACGCCGTTTTCGGTGACAAGGGCGGCTTGGGCGTCGGACATTTTGAGGGAGATGAACTGGGATGAGCTGAGGAAAACGACAGTCACGCGGCGGTTTTTGTATTCCCTCGGCGAGTGGTCGTCCGGTCCGTGCGAGTTATTATGTAATATTATCAGCGCATATAATCACACCTCTCCTCCCGTTGCCATTCACCATCTAACCGGGCCCACATTCCTTTCTCTCCACCATGCCCGCCCTCAAAAGCCTCTTTGCACTCGCCGCCCTCGCCATCGTCGCTCTTTCTTCCGCACCCCTCCACGCCAACGCCCTCGCCGCAGACCGTGCCCAGGTTGCACGTCACATTCACGCTCACGACGCCGTTGCCAAGCGCAGGCGCAGCGACGGGTCTAGCCAGTGCAAACCCAGACCTTCCACGTCCCTTCCTCCTACTTCAACTCCCCCTGCCCCTCCCCCTTCCACGCCCACGCCCACGCCCACTCCGACAACTTCCGCGACTTCCTCCGCTCTCAGTGCCACCCCCACCTCCGGATCGAACAACAGCGCAAAGAAATGGGGTCTTGCCTGGGGTGCAGACGATGCCTTTTTGCCAAACTTTGCATACCTTCCCAAGGTCGGATAGTATGTCTCTTCTTTTCCCTTGCATGTTCTCTAGCCAACTTCGTGTCCAGTCTTTACAACTGGGCTGCCACATCCCCGGACAACCGCCAAGGGCTCGAGTACATGGCGATGCTCTGGGGTTACAGAAACATCCAAGAATTCCAGAGCAAAGTTGTCGCCGGTTATGCCAACTATGTTTTGGGTCCGAACGAGCACGTATTTACAGTATCTCCTTCGTTCCCTTTTCTCACCTGTTCCGTAGGCCAAACGAACCCAGTCAGTCCAACATTAGTCCTTCAGATGCTGTCGGCTTGTGGATGCAGTACATCAACCACCTCAAAGACGAGGGCTACTACCTCATCTCTCCCGCTTGCACGGACGATGATGCTGGACTGGCCTGGTACCAGGAATTTTTCCAAGGCTGCAAAGATGCCGGTTGCCACGTACGTCACACGTCTGTCAATAATTCATCTTGCCATTTACTTCATGTTCCCAGATTGACGGTGTCGCTTTCCATGCCTATACTACCAGTGCTCAGCATCTCATGGATTATGCCACCACGCTTTATAATACGTATGGCCTGAGGGTTTGGATTACCGAGATGGCCGACCAGGTAGCTGTTCATGTATCCTACGGTCTATGTTACGTTGGCTAACTCGTTTGAAAGAATTTCTCCGGCATGGGTGGCCAACCTTCAATGGATGATGTTTGGAACTTTGCCGGACAGGTTTCTGACTTCATCAACAACACCCCGTGGTTGATGGCCGGATTTCCCTTTGGTGATTTCCCTTGCTCAATCCGTCGCGTACCAGCTTACAAGCTTTCAGGTGCACTGAGCGACCTCCAGGGAGTCGACGTGTTCAACAGCTTGCTTACGAGCGACGGACACCCCACCGACTTGGGCTACTATTACTTTGGCTGAGTTTTTAAAATAACAAGGATGGCATGTAAGGCTCTTTATATACCCATTTCGTAGACCGTTGGTTGTTTTCATTTCATTATTTTCTCATTCTTACCCGCGCAATTTGCGTGCTTGGTTCGTCGTGCTTCATGTTTTGTGCTAGATGCATATGTTGCCGACGCATGTGACTTGTTGAGCAATGCAACAATTTTGGTATTGCTCAACAATTTTGTGGACACGAAAGCAGACAAGGTTATGGTCAAGCACCTTGCCCCCGCGGTGAAGCAGCTCTTGACGCTCCGCAACCCAGATGCATGGCCTAGTCCGCCTGTAGGCATCTTGCATCGCGTGTTCACAAGTGCACTAAACGAGGCCAGGCGACACAACGCAGAGAACGGTTGGCTTGTTCTTTCGGCGAGTATACGGCCCATTCTGCGAGTCGATTATCCCACTGAACCCGAAATGACAGACATGCACACTCCTTACCACCAACAGACCCTCGTCCGTCGGACACCTCTACCGTTTTATAACTAGAAATGACCCCGCCCTGCCGGGAACACGAAGAAGCTTTGCCGAAGCCGTGAACAAAGCTGCCATGATGCGAGAGGCCGCGTTGAAGAGTGTCATCTTCGTTGGCGTTCCTCGCGTAAGTCTCCACGAAAAAAAAGGAGCAGAGACAGATAGGGTGAACTACAATCTAGACGATCTTGTCCTTGACAGGCTTGAGGGACGCGCTGGAGGACGACGTGTACGCTGCCTTGCGAAAAGATTCGATTAGGTGGGAAAGAATTTTCACATCGCACAGCGGCACGAGGCGCTAGCATTCCTTGCACGCAGAGAAGCCAGCGCAGAGAACATCGAGGCGACCATCCGAAGGGGTATGGCCTTGTGGAAGTCCATCTACGAACCTCATGCTGTCAAGTTGTACGACAAATTGGAGGCACTCCATCCCGATTTCGTTAGTACGTATTCATTTCCATCCTTACCCCGTGGTCTTATCTTCCACCCCCCTCCCCGTGGATGACAATCCATCGCATCGCCTTGTTTACGTGACGTGCCTCGAGTTTGATGAACACTGAATCTGCGCCCTGATTTAGCGTTTATCATACAGGCCTACGGCACGATCCTGTCCCCTCTGCCGCAAGGAAACCTGGAACAAGGTAACCTCACTCGGGCTTTGGGCTCGGTCGTCGGGATCGCGACGCTTCGGGCCGAAGGAAGAGTCGGTCCCCAGCTCACCAGTCATGTCTTTGGTCTCCTCAAGGCGCGTTACGAAGAGAACTTGAACGAGGAAGACAAGTTCCTCTCCAGCGATGAGGGCGCAGAATGGATCATTCGCAAGGTTGATGAGCTCATCGATGCTGTGACAGCGGGCGAGCGGGAGATCCTTGAAACAGCCAAGCTATGAGCATGCGCCCGGGATCACCTTATTAGCTTGTTATCAGCCGATTGATGGTATGTAAACGTCGTCGTTCTGACCTGTGAGTGGTTTTGCCTTGCATCGTGTCTCTCCACGTGTGGCACTAACCCGTGTTCTGTGACATCAATGAGGGATTTCATGCGCGCATCACCTGACTGCGTGAAAGGAACGCCAGCCGTTTGGAGTGAAATTTGTGCATTGCATGTCAATAATAGTACATGTGTACAAGTCACGATGGTGAGAACGTGTCCACGAGCTAGCTTACAATGTGGATGCGGGAGAATGGTGTCAAAGACCGAATGCCTGGCAAAACCGGTAAAGCATGGCAGTTACCGTCACTGTGTCCATCATAGGTGGGTGTGTCTAAGACCGAGCAACATGAGTACGGTGACATGACCCCTGCGAGATGAGACCCTACTATTGTTCCCGCGCCCGCATTCCGGAGAAAATGCAGCTCCCCATACACATCCCCAATTTGATACCGTGTTGGCCTCGTAGGCCGGAAAAAGGCGACAACAGTTCCAGCGGGATCCTCCAGCTGCGAGTGGGTACATCAGAGGATGCAATATCGCGACGATCGCGCCAGCAACATACCAATACGTCGGGAGTGCCGGAAGACGGCCGCCACCGGTACTGTAGGCCATCGGGCGCATTAAAAATCCGTGCGCCCTAGTCATACGATGAGCGTCGCATCCGGGGTGTTGCGCGGATCTAACATACCGGGTAGTGGGAATCAGGACGGACGAGGTCGGACATCGGAACCGCGTTCTGCAAGATAATAATCGATCAGTCAACGTGCGTGCTTGTTTCCGATGTCTTCCTTTACCTTGCCGATCACTGCTCGTCCAAGACCGCCATTGGAGGCCCACTCGAGCTTCGCAACGCGATCCTCTCTGTTGGCACGTACTGTCCGCAAGAGAGTGGTGATGCTCTGCCCGCTGTTGTTCACTACGGTCTGCGGCGAGTTGTCAGCAACGCCGAGACAGTGTAAGGAGAGTGCTGTACCGCAAAGCGGTAGAGGACACCCCAAGAATTGAAGAGCTGGCTCTCGCGGGGATCTTGGTTCGTCCAGGACAAAACCTCGTTTGGCGAAGTCATCGCGAAAGTAGAAAGAGGTAGGGTGCTTTCTGAGGAAGGGGAGGTAAACTGAGCCAACTCTAGAGAACACCGGTCGGTAGTATGGACTCTTTATAGGGTGAGTTTTGAATAACATTTCACAAGCAGTCTTGTTTCTTTTCTTTTTCCGCCGTATGACGAATTTATGACAACGTGGACATTGTTGTGACAGATCCAGGAAGAGGATGAGGCAACAAACGTGTTGTCACGAGAAGCCAGATTCATTAAATTTCTGGAGCCTTTTGAGTGGAGTAAAGTCCGATGAGGCGGCCAGGTCGAGGCCGACTTGATCGAGGAACAACACGCGTTCGGCATAAGCGTAGATTTACCCATAGGACATGCGGATTGACGTCGTACTGGCACGCTGGAATCAACACGAGACTTGCTATGAAAGATGGCCTAAAGATACCCGAGAGCTTACAACAAGCATCCAAGGTAAGAATCTCAAACAAGAATACTTAAAGACGTACAAATCATGGCGATGAACTGGAAGATGATGAGCTTCACGTGCTTGGGAAAGTGGACGCGTGAGTGAAGCGA
>JBBPKC010000064.1:29763-41110 GCA_038089055.1 Tylopilus aff. balloui | reverse complement strand
TTCAAAACCAGACAGTGAAGTAGGCATACTATATCTAGGACCAGGATTCCGGGCAGGAGGGGGGTGACTGGAAACTGATCCACTCTTATAGGTTGGATAGTATGAAGCGCTATGGCTAAGGCAAGAGTGAGGTGTTGTCAGAGTAATGGCGTTGTCGTAAACGAAGCCAGATTCTTCTGTTTGACCTTGCTGTTCGCAGAACTTTGAACTGGGTAGCGGTGATGGATTAAATCCGATAGATACTGACGGCTTCAGAGTCTGATTCAATAGTCTATCAGACGGGATATGCGCGGAAATGAGCAACCAACTGACTGCGCAATTGTCTCGCGATCGGTGATCCACCATGCCAAGTTCTGCAAAATCATTCGCCATTTGGTCCACTGATGACGCTATGTTCCTTTGTTCGTAAGGAGGGGCATACAATTCAGGACGAGAACTGGATGTACGGAGGGAAGATGGCAAGGAATCAAGCTGATGGGATGGGCTAGCTGACATGGGTCGAGTGGTGGGGGAGGCGTTCCCATTCAACGAAGTGCCGCTCTCTGCTGAGACAAATGATCCAGGTCCTCCATAGTTCTTATTTGATGTCGTTGGCTTTCGGGAGCATTTTTTCTCTGGTGGGGGTTCCTGATGACGGTGGATTAACATGGGTTTTCAAATCATTTCTCTTGCAACGCACATTGGACCAGAACGTCAGTTCCACATACACTTCGCCTGCGTATTTGTCTTTGTTCATGAGAGTAAACCACTCTGACGCGGAATTATTCAACAAGAAGTGACCAGAATTGACGTCAGTTGACTCACCATCCGTCTCGCCCTTTGTCAAAGCCTCTGTGAGATCGACGAGCGTCTCCCCGATGAAGTCAGGATCGCGCGCGTCATCCGCATAACACTGAAGCTTCATGAAGTTCCCACCTTTGATCTTCTTGGGACCTTTCTTCTTTGGAGGCAGCGGTGGGGGGGTGTCGCTCCCTGGTGAGGATCGAACGAGACCAGCCTCTACATCCTCATATATGGTAAACCGGAACTCCTCGTCCCACTCCGGGTGCTGGCCACCGCGCTTGATGACCTTAGTTCGTCGCTTCTCCTCACTCAATGTTACCAGACAGTATGGAGCTTGTTTTCCAATGTGCCTTTTATTTGGCAAGTTTTTCTGCCATTTTCTGTCAGAAAGTCAGCGAGAGGGTCAGCCGATTGCCATACCGCTTTGAGGACGACGACAATGAGCGTTCCGATTGCATGGAGTGTGAACGGCATGAACAAGGGAAAGGATAAGAACACGAATGTACGTCCTGCCTTTGCGCGTCAGCCAGGCATGCCTACAATACTTGGTGGCTGTGATCTCCCCACTTCCCTCGGCAATCCCCGCATCTCCTATTGCCCTGGCGTGTACGGCTCACAACTGTCGAACAGGAGGTGAGGCTTTCGCTGAGCAAGGTCCAAGATCATCTCGCTAAAGTAACTATTGGCCCATGCAAACCATGACCGAGTGTACTCCTTCTCGTCGTATATATTGACCGACTCGTGTATCAATCCGAGTCCCGCCGTGTTCTGTGCGTGTTGAGCCGGATCACAAGCAGATATCGAACCGGAGCGACTCACATTCACAATCATGTACAGGGACTCCAGAATCTCGTCGTCGTCATCACTACCGAATATTTTGGTGATTTGCGACATCGGCCACGGATTCCATGCGGCAATGTGAGGTCCCCTGTGGGGAAGTGCTTCAGACTCGCCCGCCGTAGATTCTCGTGCCACAAACCCAATTCCGCTGAAGTTTTGACCCTTAGCGTAGTAGGGGTTTCGGCGGGACATCAATATCCTCTTTGTCCTGAGATACGTAGGGTCACTCCTATCAAGAAACCCCAGGTAAGGGAGAGAAAGGAGCGACTGATTGAAAAAGGGTTCATGTACATCCATTTGAATCGAATGAGGCCCGCTCACCGGTACATTGGCGTCATCCATCATGTAGACGGAACCAAGTCCTCGATCAAGAGTCAGTCACTTTGACCATTAAATTTTATGCAACACACCATTCGTCTCATATGCAAAGATACCGTCGACGACCTACGCAAAGGGGTCCATTAGTGTTGACTCCAACCATGGCGTCGAAACTTACAGCGTATTCATAAATGGCTTCCTTGATGCCCTGGCTCCACTGCTTCGCCTGCGCACTGACGTTAGGTGCGATATCAGCATCATCAAGTATCGTGGCCAAGTTGCTCAATTCAACACTGAGCATGGCATTTGCCGACGTGAGGAAAGCTGCACATACGATCGGCTGGCTTAGCACCAGGATTTGTTGATCTAGTCTCACCGTAGACGGACAAATCGTCGGAGGGACGATGACTAGTTCCGATCATGCCTGTATAACCCTTTGGTTCGCCACTGCCACCATTAGTGACCGAACCAGCGAGGGACCCCGGAAGGCCCGTCCAGTTGTAATATGAAATGAAGTTGAAGTCGGCATCAAACGACGGTTGGGACTGTTCATTCATAACGCGAAATATCTGGTCGATTGCAGATAGCCCTATAAGTGCGTAAGCATTGGTTGGTCCGTGGCGTAAAAAAACTTGCAACTGGCACTCATCATCGATGAATCTTTCGTTACTTTGTAGTAAGATGCGGACAATTTGATGAAACTACTGAGTGAGTCGAGCTCGTACTACAATGCCTAAACTGCTTTGGTCCCCTCGGCAGCAAAATCTGAGACATACCTTGCACTCAAAAACGGCAAGATCGTTGACGGGCCTATTACGGTGGTTTCTAGATCGAATCTTACTTGCGAGGTATTATAACACGTCGCTCACGGATTAACGGCTACGCGGTCTGCCCAAGGGTTATGGGAAAGAGGTAAATCACTCTCTGGAGGGGGATGGAAGGCACCGCAATAGGGATATTCAGAGATATACCGTGCCTCATTGTTGATGACAGCCTTGACGAGGGTAGCTAGCTCCAGATCTATCGACAAGAGATGACGATAATGGGCAAACTAAACACATACATTATTTTTACGAGCAATAGTGGAGGGCACAGGTTTGGGGACAAACCTGATTCCCAGTGTCTCGAAGCCACTGTGCACTACAGAAACGACGTCAGCACGATACTTGCTTCCTACTATAGGTTGATCATACGAAATGTCTCCAGTAATAATGAACGCCAAGTTTTCATCCTGTGTGCTGAGTTAACATCCAGCATCAAAGTCTGGATGACTACACACCTTGCTGAAGTATTTGACAGTGGTATCTTGCAACTTTCGTTTAATGCCGATGGGACTGGCTACGGCGCGTCGATCGGGTCGGCACTCACCAAGCGTATTTGGGAAAGTATTTTCGAAAAGACGCGCAATATCTGGATCCTTTAAGCGCGCATTCATGTCCGTAATGATTTTCTAGAGGACGAACGTCTGAGACGTCGACCAAAGAATTGGACACAATCTACCTCGACCGATGTGCTGTTGAACGTACGGCAAGCGGGATCAGGTCGCATGTAGGGCAGACCCAAAGGACCTGCAGAAGGATTGCCATGCGGCGTCTGAGGGGTCATCTTTAGCTATTGGTGAATCATCAGACGTGGAGCCATACGCGCGAATATGTGGAATAGTCGGGACAGCCGGCGCCAGCACCGAGGGCACCCATCATAGACACAGCAAAGGTGAACCTGCCAAGTCCGAGCATCGCACCGTTTGCAAGTTTCCGTAAGCACTGCAGAAGAGAGAATGGCAAACAGCTCCATGAGAGCTCCGAGCAAGTACTTTCTAGCAGTTTAGCCAGCACCATTCGAAGCTCGGATGAGACTAGATCAATGCCCCAGTTGAAGGTTACAGGCCGACGGAGATAAAGTGTTGCCAACGTCACGCGAACGTGCGAATACGGGTCATAATTACAGACCAGATGGGACGGCTTTGTATACCGGCCGACGCATACAGTATAATTGAATAAGACAGTTCTACCCCAAGAAACAGCGTCAAGGACGAGGGTGAACGCTGAGCACTACGGTACCAGGGGACGTTATGCGAGTAGGGTAGTCAATTGTCTCCGTCTACGAACGGAGCTTTTAAAGCTGCCGTGCCAATCGAGCGTCCTAAAGTTGAAGGTACGTCTTCTTCATGTTGCTCTCGAGTTCCAGCACGTCCCAAGCCTGATTGGTTTCCGTTATCATCGCCGCCAGCTCCATTAGCAACAGGCATACCTCGATCCTCGGATTCTAGCGGCAATTCCGAGACTGCCCCGCCTTCAACCACGCTCTCATGCGCCTTCTCATTGTCTTCGTCTTCCAAACTCACTGGCCCGCCAATTCTCATGCTGTTGCTCACCCTGCTTCCCGCAGTTAGGCCCGGGACGTTCCCGAGGATCTTGGCACTCCATCCACTGACTTCGCTGTCCCAGCTCCCTCTCCTCGAGCTTCTGGGTCTGAGGGCACGGAGACTGGCATCCATGTCCCTCTCCCCATCGACATCCAAGCGATCATCGTCAGCAAGAAGGAATTGGCTGGTATTCTCTCCTTCTGGATCTCCAAGGGCACTGCCTCCGAGGTGGGAGATGGAATCGCCACCCCCAAGTAAGCCAGACAGGGTCGCAGATCCCAATAAACCAATAGTCATGCGTGCTCCGGGTATCGCATATGCCGAGGACGCGAGCGTAAGCATCGAGGCGTTGTCAAGGGGTGGCGAAGAAGGGCGTGGATTATTTCGCGGATGGTGGGCTGTATGGAGCGGTGCCTGAAGCCCATGGGTATTATGTCCCAACAGCCCAGAACTTGATGGAGCGAGAATTGCATGCGCCGAGGAGGAAGTATACGATACCGATTGGGTTGATGGTGGAAGGGCAGAGAACGTAACGGATGGGCCGCTACCAACCAGACCGCTACTGGTGCCAGTGGAAGATGAGCGAGCATGGAGCGCATGGCGTGGGGAGATCTGCGACGCAGGAGTCACAGGGACCTGGGCAATGTGGCCCACTCCTGCGGGCGGTAGATCAATGCTAAGGACAGTGGTAGGTTTGGTACTAGCTGCAATACTGCGGAAAGTTCGTGAATGAGATATGTAGGATGAAGAAGATTGGGAGAGCGACGGCGACGGCGGAGAGCTGGGAGGGAGAGGGCGCAACGATGCGTCCTCGTCAGCCTCAAGAGCGCTTGCAGGAGACCACATTGAATCACGAGCTAAGGATGACCGGGGAGTGGAGGCATCCGCGTTTTCATCGTCACCGGAATGTAGAGATTGATTGTGCTCCGTCTCCGCGTCGTTGAGGGAGATGGTACGTCGTTGCGACAAAGCAGACGGAGCGCCTCTTCTGTGATGGTGAGGCACACCCTGCCTCTGTAATGAAGTATGAGTGACCTGAGGCCAGGGAGAAGAGACGGATCGGCCGTTCAGCCGTGAGGCAGGCGTGGTCGTAACGCTGAGAGGACTCTTGGCATTTGGAGCGGGCTTTGGGACGACGTTCAAACTGTTTTCATCTGGAATCCTCCTTGCCCTGGCGGACCCGCCGAGCTTGCGCTGGAACCAATTGATAATTGGTTTACTGGAGCGAGGAGGCGCTATCTTTGGATACGGCTGCTCTGAGACCGGTGTCTGCTTCGACGGGAGTGGTGTTCTGCGCGGAACGGATTGTGGGTGATGCTGCTTGGCACGCGAGCCCTCCAACCCATGAGGCTTCTGTGCGTGAGGATCCTGAGACCTCGCGGTCGTAACGGCGGTTGGTGCTAGAGGCATGTGGGACCGAGCCTGGGAGTCTTGACGGCGGTGCTACTCAGAGGAGGAGGAGGAGGAGGAGGAGATGGTGGTGCATGTCAATGCTGCAACACGGCTGTTGTTGGGCAGTGTGGGTCTCGGATCGCGTAACAGATTCGCAATATTTCCCGCCGCTACATAACTTTGATGTACACTATTACTACCACTCCGTCTTCTTGCTCGTCTTGCCCGGGGCGATTGGTATCTTCCTCTCCTTGTATCCAAACCCATCCAACCACGGCCAGACGGTGCTCCTGCGCTGCTCAAACGCCGCGATAGCGTCTTCCTTTTTCAGCGTCAGCGCGATGTCATCCAGTCCATTCAACAAACAATGCCGCCTAAAAGGATCCACCGTGAAGCGGATCGTTGGGTTGCCGTTCTCACGTCTCACTTCCCGTCTCTCAAGGTCGACCTCAACCTCCACGCCCGCCTGTGCGTCCGCAGCAAGGTCTTTACACTCCGCTTGAGTAAGCTGTATAGGGAGCATGCCGTTCTGCATGGCGTTGTTCCTGAAAATCTCGCCAAAGCTCGGGGCGATAACACAACGAATCCCAAAGTCATTTCTGCGACGCATGACCGTCAGTTCCCAGATATCAAGCTCGGACAGGAAGACCCACAGGCTCCATGCCGCGTGCTCCCGAGAACTACCGCAGCCAAAGTTTGGCTCAGTGACGACGAGGATTCTTGCATGGTCATACGGAGCGCGGTTCAGGACAAAGTCCGTCTTCTCCCTTGTCTTGGGATCGAAACGAAGAGCGTAGAACAACGCATTGGACAAGCCAGTGCGTTTCAGTGTTTTGAGGAATTGCTTGGGAATGATCATGTCCGTGTCGACATTCGCCATGTGCAATGGTGCTGCAACTCCCTTAACAACGACGAATTTTGCAACTCCAGAGCTCGAAGACGGCGGAAGTTTTCCAGAAGATGCGCCAGATGCATGAGTAAGAGGCTGCGGCTCGGGAGGAGGGGCAACGGGGTCGGTCAAGAACTCGTATGGACTCGATTGCTTCAACGCTGTCGCTGCATTCTCGGCACTTGAACCCAGCAGCCTTCGAACATCAGTAAGCTTGCCTGAAATAGCTGCAGCCGCCGCCATGGCAGGACTGACGAGATGAGTCCGTCCTCCAGCGCCTTGACGACCTTCGAAGTTACGATTACTCGTGCTGGCGCAGCGCTCACCAGGGGCCAGCTGATCTGGATTCATTCCCAAGCACATAGAGCACCCAGCCTCTCGCCAGTCGAAACCGGCCCGCTTGAAAATAACGTCCAATCCCTCTGCCTCTGCATGCTGCTTAACCAGTCCCGAACCGGGAACAACCATGGCCTGGACGTTCGGTGACACCTTGGCATCGGGGCCGGCAGCCAATACGATTTGGGCGGCAGAACGAAGATCCTCTATACGGCTGTTGGTGCAGGAACCAATGAAAACCTTGTCCAGCGCAATGCCTTCCATGGGGGTATTTGGTTGCAGGCCCATATAGGCCAAGGCTCGCTCTGCTGAGGCTCGCTTAGCGGGGTCAGCCATTGCAACAGGGTCTGGAACAGAACCGGTGATTGGAACGACGTCTTGGGGGGACGTACCCCACGATACAGTGGGTGGTATATCAGCTCCATTGACATTGACTTCGATGTCGAACTTTGCGTCGTCGTCGCTCTTGAGAGTACGCCAGTAAGCTACGGCACGATCCCATGCTTCGCCCTTGGGAGCCAAAGGGCGATTGCGGAGGTATGTAAAGGTGACATCGTCTGGTGCGATCATACCAGCTCGGGCACCAGCTTCGATACTCATGTTGCAGACGCTCATGCGAGCCTCTATGCTGAAGTTGCGGAAGACGGGGCCAGCATATTCTATGACATGGCCTGTGCCTCCAGCTGTTCCGATAACTCCGATGATGTGCAGGATGACGTCCTTTGAGCTCACGCCCTCGGCGAGCTCACCGTCGACGACGATCCGCATGTTCTTCCCCTTTCGCTGCAACAAGGTTTGAGTGGCGAGGACATGTTCGACCTCGGATGTCCCAATGCCGAACGCCAAGGAACCAAATGCACCATGAGCTGTGCAAATGAAAGTGAATGATTGCGCGGAGATCTGATATCGCGGACATACTCGAGGTATGCGAATCACCGCACACGCATGTTATGCCTGGAAGCTACGAGAAGTCAGTGTTGTGCAGTGGGGGCTGAAGGTACAGCAGGTGCCTCACTGTGAAACCTTGTTCGGGTCCGATGACGTGCACGATCCCTGTGGTTCGGTGAGCGATGAAGTTGGCGGAGGTGGAACGACAAACCCTGACGTCGGTCCGCCAGACCGAAGTAAGTGAGTCCGAATTCTCTTACGTTTTCTTCCACTGCCAAACATTGTGCGCGAGAATCGGGTTCTGCAACAAACGTATCGACGGACTGGTAGTTTTTTCGGGAGATCGTACTTGCATTGAGTGAGATTCGTAGTTTCGACGCGATGACGCAAATCGACTCACGGAATATTATGATCAACGGTTGCTAGGGTGCAATCTGGTCGGCGGACGTTGCGCCCGGCCGATCGCCTACCCGAACGATCAGCAAGCAAGTTGACACGTGTCAATGGAGAGCCCACAATCCCTCGAAAGCCTGAGGGCTGGTGACCTCATGAACAAGGTGGCTGCCAACCGAGTTCGTCATCAGGTTCACTTGCGAGATCGATGCGCATACCGATCGATGTAGATAAGGGCCAATCCATCCTCCGTGGCATCGCTGAGACCGATGAGCTCAATATCACTCCATGTCACGATCACTTACACGACATGATCGTCCCATATTTTATCGTACAGAGTGCGGGGCCCAATGACGGGGGCAGGCATGGTGGATGTGAGCAGCAAGAAGAAAACAAGCCTCGGGTCCAACTCGGGTGAGTATTATATTGGGCCAGTCTCGGCCGAACTCGGCGACTCGGCCGACGATCGTACTGACACCGAACCCAATCACCACCATGTTACACCAGCTTGCCTCATTTCGATGGGCAGCCGGTGCGCTCGACGAAGCCACGGTGTCGAGCCGCCGTGCGACCACTGCAAGTAATAATAGACGAGAGATCAGTGTGCCGGAAGATGCCGTCCTGAACTGCACAGTTTTTTCAGCCACAATACCTTACCCAACCCGTGCAGCCCTGAGTGTTCAAGTCGACGTTATGGCCAAGTCCAAGAAGTGCGCACATCGTCGAATACTCGGAAACTAGTTTGACCTATTACCACCAGCCACACCAACCACAACCAAAACCGCAAGGCTCACCGTAATGGTATCAAGCGGCCACGAACCAACCGGACACGCTCGCTGAAGGGGGTGTGTATTCGCACCTGCTGTCGACTTACTCCTCGATGCTAAATCTTGCTCTGTACAGGTTGATCCCAAGGTATGCTAGCTTTTGTCCGCTCAAATCGTGGAATTACGACGCTCATCCCGTAATACAGTTCCGCAAGAATACCCTCTATGCGCTCGTCGGTTCTGTACGCTCAATCTCATTCCAATCTTAGCCTTTATCTTACGACCTTTTCAGCGAAAAGCGCGCAGGGAACAAGACCAGAGCTCATGATCTTGATGCTCACCTGTGATCACATTGCAGCAATGCCAAGAATCGCGAGTCGCAGGCTTCTAGATCGCAGTCGACACACGCACCCATCGTAACTATGCGATATGACCTAGGTCATGAAAAGTAACATTGCATTAACACACTATCACCTCATTGTGGTCGAGATTCTGGCGTAAGCGAGTGATCACCAAACTTTTCCCTCCGACTCGCTTGCAAGTTCCTTGCATTCCGTTCAAGGGCGGCTTGCAATCTCGCAGCCTGGATGTCGAAAAAGTTGTTATCTGTGTCGATAGTGAGACCAGCACTGAGACGTACTGCTGCATCTTCCGGTCGGAGTGCTCCCTTGGCCATGTTATGCTTGCCGTATTTAAGTTTCTTGACTCGCGTGGTTTGTGTCCTCCTTCCCACTACGCCTTCTTCAAGGAGAGCCTCGCACTCTTCTTGGGTAGCAACGTAACCTTGTAGAAGTGAGAAGAACTTGTGACGGAGAACGGTTTTGATCCTCTCGAGTGCGTGCGCGCTATACCATCCATCTCGTTCCTGAAATAGTGAGGTGAAAGTATGGTGCTGAATATTGCAGGCGCTTACATCGCATGTTTCACGCAGGTCTTCCTCACTCTCGATCATATCTTTCAACATGGGATCGTGTATGTCGCACAGCTGGAAGGCCGCCGTTTCCTTGGTAAGTGTAATACCATCAAATATGTGCGACTTGCTGGAAGACAGAGAGGCGAAGGGGACAACATTACATATCGGCTAGGCAGTGTGAAAATATTACTCACCGGCGCTCAACATCCATCGCTTCCTCTTGCTGGACAGACCTGTTGATGTACGTAGCTGCCGATCTCCCTTCTTGTCTCCGGGAGACAATGGATACCCTTGACATCGGATGATTTGCATTACGGAAATAAATACGCTGATAACTGTCGGATTTCTGAGCAAGCCAACGCCGCTACTCCCCTATGAAGGCTTACAATCGAGCTTCCGAATTCTTTCTCGGGTCATATTTAAGGCGGATCAGAGTATCCCGCCAGGGTCCATCCTGGAAAGTGTAGCAAACAAGAGGAAGTAAAACCTTGGAACTACAAAGTGTGAGGCGCTCTGAATAAAAACTTAAAAATACCTCACTTATGTATCTCTCTAACTTCCGCGGGACTGAATTGATTATACAAGGCAGCACGTGTCCAGATTGGACGGTCTTGCACCAACTAATAGACGTGTTAATCATGGTGTCAGCAGAATACATAGATTCATACGACCTGCGTGACACGTTCCAGGAGTTCCAGTTTTATTTGATTTCGGGCTTGTTGCACGGCCAGGATTGGATTTTCCGGGATCTGTGGAGCGTAAGATGGAAACAGTATAATCCAGGACAATTGCCGACATTGAGATCCGCGAAAGTGACTGTTGCGGGACCATACCCCTTCCAACGACCCTTGTTAATGAGTCGCTTACGTTCCTCTCCAGTCTTTTCGTTGATGACGGTAGTGGCTATTGATGCTGGGTTCGGCTTGAAGCTACCCATCTTCAAACACAAGCTGTGAGGAGGGTCTTTTGACTTACTTGTAATTCTGAGGAATACCCTGGCGACTGAATATTGGCGGTGGAAAGAGTCTTAAATTGCTCCGAGTCGCTGATGGCCCGCCACCGTATTTCGCGCGACTGGGGTCGGCGCTGACGCCGCCCTCCTCCGGGGAAGAGATGATGTAGTCTTCTTTCTCTTCAGGGATGGTATACTGCCGGATGGCATCAACTGTCGACCAATGGTTTGAGATCAACGCAATATTTACGGTTATCCCGTCCCAGCTTACCGTCCATCCTATCCATTGCTAGCCGCAACTGTGCGATAGGATCCGATATATCGGGTTGAAACTGGTAGTCAGCCATGGCTCCCTTCGCTGTGAGTATTTGTCCTGACAAAGTAGAATAGTCGGACTCACTGCGAAATCGAACAGTCTTCAAAATGAAGCCCAATGGTTCTGCAATGTAATCTCCAGCAACATCATCATCGTCCACCCGCTGCCGCTTTCTTTTTGTGACTTTGATTAGGA
>JBBPKC010000064.1:19065-29667 GCA_038089055.1 Tylopilus aff. balloui | reverse complement strand
CGAACGGCGTTCAACCAGCAACGTCTGGCAACAGCCTGCTCGGCCAGAGCTGGTTAATTACCACCCGCTTTCTTCTGCAAATTCCTCCACGCACTCAAGAGTTCCTGACAACAGGGGTGAAAACGTAAACCTCACTATGTTCCTCCCACTCACTTGGTCGGCCAGATCAACGCCAGCTTTCTCCAATTCCTCCTTGAGCTTCTTACCTACTTTGCGGAATTCCGCGTTGGACAAGAGCTGGAACAATTGCATGGTCGTCGGGCCCGTTGTTGGGTCAATTCCTGTATGACTACCTGCAGTGAACATAGCAAGGAAATCACACCTGCGTACCTTTCTCTTGCATCAGCTGCTGGATCTCTTCCAGCGCTTTCACAGCTTCTGGATTACTCAACAGTTTTCGAACAGCGGGTAGGTTTGCCACCTCCTCAAAACTGCCCAGGCTCGAGCCGAGCTCTGACGGCCGTTTTATTCGTGCATGCGCCCGAGAGGTGGATGAGAATGAACGTTGACACCGTAATGTGACGTGTGATGGTGGTTGCACTGGCCGTCGTGCGAGCAATGCAAGATGTCGGAGTGTGTTCATGTTGCTGGTGAAGCGCAAAGTTTCAGCGCCACCGACGCGTCGGGTAACGCGCCCACGAGTCACCGCAGGCACTCGCTAGTTCTGACTTGGCATGGATTACGATTATTTCTCGGTCGACGCGATCCTTGCAGAAAATCAGGTACGTCCTCTGTCGACCAGGTCGACCGCTGGCACATATCGTCGTACAGAAAATACAATGCACTTTCAAGATAGATGTACCCGGTATGGGACATCTTGGTGGAGGTTCGGATAAAGATGTATACTCTCATCGACCATCTGGATGTCATTCTGCTCAGTTGGGGTTTAATAGATCAAGGCTCTGACCAAAGTTCCACTCCCAATGTGGTTGGCGTATATCTTTCTCTATTCGTGAGTTTACCCATGTCATCTAGTCGTTCATCCACTCCATGGTCCCTTAACAGCGACTGGGCCGATTTGGCCACACCGGTAGCCTTTGGTATTAGAGTCAGGAACGCACTTAAAGCAGAGCCTCGGAGTGTCAAGCTCTCCTCGCTCGTTGGAGCGGGTGGGTTATGGTATGGCTTTGGGAAGATGATCGCGGATATGTGAACGAACTACAGCGGATATCTCAGAGTTACGCTAATTTCAGTGTATAGATTAACGGAAGAGCAGGGCCTTGAACTGGAGACAGTTTTGACTCAGGTGTGTAACCCTTGGATGTGTGAATACTCTTGCGCATGCGATGACCTCCAACAGACGTTTCGCGGCCGTCTTACAGAAGTGATTGACCAAGCGCAGCACTTCGCAGCCCTAGGGCCTGCAGGAGGTGGAGGGACTAGCAACGATTTGACACAGTCGTTCAGAGAAGGTCTAGATGGGACAGAAAGAGAACGTGAAGTCGAGGCTCATAATCTACAGGACGCAGCACTGACACCTTTTAGTATTCTTATTAGCACAAGAAAGCGCCCGACAGACAAAACGTTGGTACGAAGGAGGTGACAAGGCACGCCGGTGAATGGCTTGCGAGCGTGAAAGGAGTTACTAGCTGTCACTGGTCCTTTTTCTGAGCAACTTCTTCTGGGGAGATGGGCAGCATTCTTAGTTCTTGCACGAACCTGTGATACACTGAATACGAGTGTAACCAAGAGAAATCGCAGATGTAACCATTTTACGCTTGCCCATAAAGCAGTCTCGATCACCATCAGGATGAAAAAGTGGACATTGCCATTGGTGAGGTATGCCGACCAGGCGAAGACCAGGAAGAGAACGGCGAAGGCACAGTCGACTGCCAGCAAAAACAAGGGATGCAAAGAAGAGCCTGGCTTGAGGATAAAGGAAAGGAACCCAGACATACTAGCGTCGGACTCAGCAGGCGCCCGTGCTGTCATGGAGAAAAACAGAGCAATGCACACAAACATTACATACTCAACAACACTACACTCTTATGCGATCGAATTCCCCGTCAGCAGTACGATGCAATGCAAACAGAACTATCTGTGGATTCAGGTCGGTTTGTCCATGTACTGGAACAAGGGATCAAGTCAGGGAATTATGGAAAGAGTCTAACGGTCGACTGACATTGGAATGTGCCTGAAAGCTCAAAGTACTTTTCAGCGAAAAAGAGCACCGATTCTGGTCTGGGAGCATTCTCTGCATCATCGCGTTCGTCAAAAATACTTTGGGGTGGTGTCCGAAGCACAGGGAGTTTGAACTGATCTAGTCGTGCGTCGAAAACGACGAGACTCGCGGGCGACGAGCTGCGTGTGTAAGTACAACTTCCAGGCATAAGGGAAATGACATACGTCAAAGACTGCGAAGACAGATACTCGATGGTTGAAAGTGCATAGGTGATCACTAAGAGATAGGAGGATACCGTGTGTCTTGAGGTATTCAATGGGCTGAGAAAGGGTGAGGGCGGGTCGACTCACTCTCCTTGTTCGTGCGAGAAGTATGCAGACGGCTCATGCAATACAAGTAGAGCGGGTGCACGGTCGAGCGTCACTTTCGGGGTTACCGGGGTAGATGGGGAGCAAACATCATGTGTACGAAGCATGGCTAGGACTGCGACGAGCTGTTGGGTGCTACGGGGGTAGCTGCAGAGGCAGGGGTCAGGTGGGTGGCGCATAACGACGAGATCAAGGGGCCAACAAGATGGTGACCCTGGAGCTCATGCTCGCGACTGCGCCAGTTCCGGAGCGGTTGCTGAGCCATTCGTCGTTCTGGAGGGCCTGGAGAAGTGAATCGCGGGACGGGGTGAAGAATAGGGTGTGGTGTGGTGGTGGTACGGAGAGGGAGAGATCGATAGGCGCGGAGGGGTGATAAGGGCCGTGTACGAGCAGAGACTTGAATCGGGGCAGGGACGAGAAACGCATCGGTCACGTGCACCCTTACCATCCTGTGGTCCGCGACAGCCTTAAAGACTGATCGTCATCATGCACCCTCTTCTCACCCTCGAACATCCATGTCTGCCCTCTCCGCCCTCCCATACGCCGCCGCACTCTTCCTCGACTCCGCCCAGGTGACGGCCCAGTTCACCCCAGTCCCTTGGCTTGCTCCAGCGATCGGCCTCGTCAACACCCTCATAACCATGATCAGGCAGGCCCATGCAAACAAGTACGCCATTCTCTATCCCCTCTGCTCGCGGTTTCTCACCAACTACCAGGAATGCTTTGCAGCAGCTGCTGGATCGCTGCATCAGCTTCTTGGTTGTTGTCCAACAAAAGGGCGATACTGCTTCCCCTCCAGAACAGCAGAGATTAGCTGCTGGTGCTGAAAGGTTGCTTCCCCATGCATAGAACCCGTACGTCGATCCTGACAACATGTTTCCAGTGCACTTCGCAACATTATCGCCCGTATGGATAAGTGGTGTGCTAAAAGCTCGTTCGAGCTTTTCATCAAGCAGGTCGATTTGGCGGCTGCCATCCAAGATTCTCACATGGAAATCAACGACAGTTTGACCAAACTTCAAGTATGTCCAGAATATCATACCCTTCCATGGCTGATCCCTCCCTTAAGCTCACCGCAACATTGGACACTGCAGCTTGGCAGTCTGAGTTCAAGGCAAACAATGAACGTGACAAAGCCGAAATTCTGCAGTATCTCTCTGATATCGAGAACACCCAATCGATCATCGCGATGACGCAGCATCAACAAAGTGCTGACATCAAAGCTATCATGACACTAATGCAACAGGTGCGCCACATCTGTCATTTCTTGTTCCCGTCTCAACCATCTGGTCCGTTTGCAGAATCTCTCTGTCGCTCCTGATCATAATACCCAGGGACTCGGCACGAACCTTTATCGAATACAAAAGTCTACCGGAAAACTTCTTGCAAATATGCATCTGCAGCGCGGGGAAGTACGCCGACTGGGCCAATACCCCGTCAGTGGGACAGGTTCCATGGATATCTGGGAGGGCATATACCTGAACGAAGAAAAGGTTGCTATCAAGATTTTACGTGCCGTTCACTCTACTCCCAAGAGTCTAGAGGTATGCCGAAGCAAACACTGGTCAATGCATATCCATGAACGTTCTCCCAGCGGTTCAGACGCGAGGTCGACATTTGGAATAGGGTATGGGAAACGGACCAAGGCCGTAACATTCTTCCACTCTATGGGTTTTGCCAGAATGATGGACCGTTCCCGTGCGTTTTTCCCGTCCCGTGAGTGAGCTACGCTTGACGCTGCGATAGATACGTAGTCAGTCCATGGCACCCGAATGGAACGGCCGACAAGTATGTCACCTTGTTCCCTGGCGTTGACCACCTTGCATTGGTCAGTCGTGACAGTTCACTGTCAACCTAGTTTACTGGACAATTTTGCAGATTCGAGGTATTGGTGCAGGCATTCAAGTTCTGCACACCATGAGCCCTCCCATTGTCCATGGGGACTTGAAAGGGGTGAGATTGATCCTCTCGCTCGTATTCACATCTGACATGTGCTATGAAAGGCTAATATCATCATCAATTCAGTCGGCAAACCACTCCTCGCAGACTTTGGCTTTTCGAGAGTGGGCCACAATTTGTTAAACCGTGATGCTCATTCTAACATATGTGTATCAGGTTGTAGAAGACATAACTGGTGTACCCTTCACACAGTCTGCTGGGTGAGTACCGTCAAGCTAGGCTTTCGTTTTTCTTCCAATGCCAATGCTCGGTTGCAGTGTCTCGAATTCTCAAAGGTGGCTGGCACCTGAGCTATGCTTTGACAAAGGCAGGCTCACCATGGCCGCTGATGTTTATGCATTCGGGATGACGATGCTAGAGGTATATTAGTCTCTCGGTTTGGAGCTGAGCTGTGGATGACGTTGACGTAGCTTCTGACTCACGCGATGCCCTGGGTGACCGTAAGACACACCACGCAAGTCATCATCAAGGTGGCATCAGGCGAAAAGCCACCTCGGCCCTATGATGAGGCTACGATTTCGAGAGGCCTCGATGACCATCTCTGGGAAGTCATGCAGAAGTGCTGGGATGATGCAGATATCCGGCCGACTGTGACGAAGATCATGCAGATACTATGATTGTTGCGTTATGTAATCTATCCTGTTGTTGAGCTCGATCAATATGCATCCATTCGCGTCTCATGTCTTGCGAAGTTATTACAAGGCAACTGGTTGGAACGAAGATAATCTCTATGCTAATCTGACCCGATCTTCCAGTGGTGCGTCCCCTTGCACGGCTCGCCCTCCGTCCTAATGTCCGAGACAGCTATACTGGATTTCACCGTCCCACGCGGGTTGCATCTTTCGATATCCAAGTCGCCAAATCCGCTCTTCAGCACATCGTATTCCATGAACGCAATGCCGTCGCTCAATGGCTCGGTGGGATACATCTTTACTTCGTGCGAGCTGGACATCAAAAATTCTGGGGATGTCCGCTTCAAGGACATGATCGAGCGATTCAAACTGTGTGGCCAGCCTAGACGACCAGAGGGAAAAGAGGAATGGCTGGCCGGCCAGCGTGTCGACTCGCGAGGTGTGTGTCCGTCAGCCACTTTTCGTACCCGTCGTCTTGAAACATTGACCGACAGGGTCTCGCGACAGATTATCTCCTTTACGGCCGTCTATATCTTCCTTCCGGCAGACTGGATGCACTATATACGACCCGGCTATCGCCAACTTTACAGGCGCTGGTTGCTGCCATATCTGACCCACGTTCTCCCCTCACTAATGAGGGGACAGCACGTTCAGAGAATGTGAGCAATGTCATGCTCAGTCTCCAGCACGACACTGGAAAGTGGTGCAGCGAGTATACCTGGAGTGCTGAAGACGGGATGTGGGGGGTACGCGTGCTGCATAATTTCGGCAGGCTTGCAAACACCATGGAGCCCTCCGAAGATTCTGGCCCCTCGGTTAGCCCTCGGCCAAAGCGCGTGGACGAGGAAGACGCCACCGGTGGTGGGCTGAAGGGTCGTGTTTCGGTTGGAGCAGAACTTTATGTCAGTGCAAAGGAGAAGAGCGCTGGAGGTAGGCGACAGCTCTGTTTTCACCATAGTATACTCTATCCTTCCATTCAGTGTCTACCGGAATACGGTTCACGACGGTCTCGGACTCGTCTGCGCTATCACCCCAGACACAGCCATCATCGCCATCTACCCCACTTCGTGGACCACCATCTGAGCCGCCTACCACCATCACGGCCTTGTTCAATCCGATGATGGGACATGTCTCAGCTGCATATGCTGCCAAGGTCTCCAGGGACCTTTCTTTGTGTTCACGGTTTGACTTCAATGTCTACAGCTATAATAGCGAGTGGACTATGGGCGCGGAATGGTGGATGCGTCGTGCCCTCTCGCAACCAATCTCAGACAGTGACACTGTCCGGTCTCCTAACAACGATCTTCACCCGGGGTCGCTTCACTCGAAGTCAGACATTCGAGGTGTAGTGAAAGCCAGAATATCCACCAACAATGTTCGTTGCATATGTCCCTCTCGCTGTTGTGCTGTACCACTCAACCCTTCCGTAGACTGTTTCGTTATTGTGGGAAGGACGCCTGAAGCAGATGCTAGTCAGCCTGGGTGTCGTTTCGGACCTCTCAAGCCGATCGAAACCCATCAGAGCCATCGGACTCGAATTGTCATATTTCAGCACAGGATAAGGCGTCCATGCACATACCGAATCGAGTACGCTAACCGGCGAAGAGTAAATGTTTAGTAGCATATGGTACACACATCCCAATTCGTTGAGAACAAAAATACAAGTATGTCAAGCGTGACAAAGCAGGGGTGGATTGGGTATATTCCTGGGATTAGATGAGATGGGATGAAGATTCGATACTTATCCGACCAAGGAGCATGAATATAAAGCAAATATTCGAACGATTTAGAGTGGCCCGTATAGATATAGCTCAGAATGTGAGTCGCAAGTCAGACGAGGCGGTAGAATCTTTTGCGACAGAGATTGTCTGTGTACGCACGGAGGATCCAAGCCCGCCGATCGTCCGGGCTAATCTAGAAATCGCTTCGTCAGTGATAACAGGACGGGAAGCCTGCGGTGGTCGCGAGCCCCCAGCTCCAGCAGGTGTGGATTGATTACGCGCGTGAGTGAGAGTGTGAACGTGTCTTCCACGCGGCGAGGAGGCGCTTGATCGACCACGTCGATGAGATGCCGTACCTGGAGATGCAGTATTCGGCTGCTGGATTACAGGCCGCCCTTCTGTTTGCGAACGTGAGTGGGTGCGCGGGACAGCGGACATAGTGTGGGTGGGCAGAAGGCTAGGCGCAGAATGGGACTCTGGCAATCCGGACACGGGTGCATGGATCGAAGCAGCAAGACCCCGTTCTCTGGAGGGTGCACTCGATACTCTCTCCAGCGCCAGATGCTCGTCTGCGGACGATGCATGAGTCAGCTCAGATAATTCTTCGGTTTTCGTCGCAAATATTTCTTCCTCTGCAGCAGATAGCGGAAGTTTGTAAGGAAAGCTAGGGCGTTTACGGATCGAATTACCTCGGGCACGCAAGCTCTCCAC
The DNA here is from genome assembly GCA_038089055.1 of Tylopilus aff. balloui. Classification (NCBI taxonomy): domain Eukaryota; kingdom Fungi; phylum Basidiomycota; class Agaricomycetes; order Boletales; family Boletaceae; genus Tylopilus; species Tylopilus aff. balloui. Next base: position 22,154 of record JBBPKC010000064.1, on the reverse strand, counting down.
GGCCGTAGCAGGCTTGGGTGGAAGGGAGGGATGTAGAGGAGGTTTTCCATCGGGATGAATGGGTGATGACGATTCTTCCACGCCTTTGGGCACTATGATATGTTGTTCTGGAACTTCCTCGGCGCCGGATGGCTTCATAGCTCCTTCCGTGTGACTAGGGAGGAAAGAGGGTTGGATAAGTGACTCTTCTACTCGCTCGGACTGGGCGTCACAAGTTTCCATTTCCCGGTCTTCTTGGTAAACTTCTGAATTTGGCTCCGGCAAAGGTTTCAGAGCATCTGTCAGAATCGGAGAGATCTCCTTGCTCCGATCTCCATTGCGGGTTGCACAGTTGTGTGTCGCTGGAACGCCCCAGTCGTCGAGATCTGGCAGGGAGTCATCTTCATCCCCAGCCCAATCGATGTGGCTACCGGGAGTCGTTGGACGATTTTCAGCCATGGCGACGGCCCTAACACGTTCGACTAATACGTCAACGTCGTGGCGAACCTCTGCCTCGTGAGCAGCCGCGAGGTGTGGTGGAAGGTCCTTGCGTATCACTATCTGAGATGCAGGTGTGGAGCCACCGCGTGGCTTTTGTGTTTTGGTAGCATGAGGCAGAGATGGGAGTTTCGAGGTTGTAGTAATGCCCTTTCCGGGCTGCAAACGGCGTCGACGGTTTGCAGGTCGAGAGGGCGTAGGCGGAGCTGTCTGGGAAGCTTCAGAGGGAGAGGCGGGTGCGACCACGACAGCAGGGACAGCTCGAGGTTGTTTGTGGGAATCCGATTGTGGCCGGCCACCGCGCTCCACGAATCCGTTGACAACTTTCCCCTGCGCATTACTCGTTGTCGCGTTAATGGAAGTCGGTACGGGGGGCTTGCGCGAGACAGAAGGTACTTTGAATGGTGGAGAAGGTGTGCTGGTGGTGGTATCTGGGTGACTGCCACTCTTTTGGCCCGAGTCGGCGCGTGGATGGCCCCCACCACGACCGCCCCTTGTACTGCCACCTCGACTACCTTTTCCGCGACCAATTCCACGGAAAGCCGAACCTGGCTCACCCGTCTTTAGTCTGCTCCAATCTCTAGAGTGAGGAGAGCCCTGGGAAGACAGGTTTGGGCTACTCGGTACGGTCCGAGAAATCGGCGTAGCCATCTACCGTACAGACGATGTATTAACTGCTCGAAGTTGGGGAAGCTGTTGATAGACGGTACCGAATCAGCGTCGTGTCCAAGAGAGGGAATGAGACTGACTCTACGGCTTTTGGGACGAAGAAAATGATTGCTCTAATCTTTCTTTTCGTGGTACCGATGGTGCTGGTCAACGGAATGTGTTGAGAGTCGGCAGAGACTGGAGTGACTTGACGAGGTCGGCTTAGTGAGCCAAACATAGCAAAGCAAGGATGCGTCCGAATCACACTTAAATCAAGCGGTTCGCGCTCAACAGCATCATCGAAATGTCCAAAGCATCCCAGCCAGAACTCAAAAAGGTCTGCTGTTCGTAACCACGTTCCTACATCGCCTTTTCACCTCTTCTAGTTCATGGACAAGAAGCTGTTCGTTCATCTGCAGGGTGGTCGTAAAGTCAGCGGTACTTTGCGTGGTTATGATTTGTTCCTCAACCTCGTGATCGACGACGCCCTCGAAGAGACTACTCCCGCTCAAAAGCATCCGATTGGGACAGTGGTGGGCCTGGTCTCTCCCACTGCTTGCCGTCTGGTCTCATCCCCTTTCAGGTGATTCGTGGTAACAGCGTTACTTCCATGGAGATCTTGGAGGCAGCCCGGTGAAAAACTCGTGCACGCTGAATTAAAACACCCTCGTCCAGTAGATGGTTTATCACCTAACTCAGGTTGTCGCTGATGTCTTATGTGTGTCTCACGCGATCACATTAGGCGAGTTGTGCCTTCGAGTCGTCGTCTGTAACACGTTTCCTTCCGAAACGCACATTAACCGTTACTAGTCGGCGCTGTTATCCGTAATTTTGCCATCTGCCTGTCATCCAATATACATCGAACGCTGGATCTTGTGATGCACTCCATCTTTGTTTTTCTTTCCACTCATCCCTCGATATTCGATAGCAATAAATGTGCACTGACTGATCTGAATTATGTTCGTATGCCCAACAGTCCTTTCCCCATTGATGAGATATATTGTGAACACACTTTCGCATTTTAGGAGGTGGGTAAGCAGTTTTTGGGCTGGACTAGTTACATTGGCGACGATCCTCAATACACCCTGAACGGGATGCAAGGTACATGTAGCGAGGTCGAGAAGGCGCGTTGAAACTCAACACGTCGGATTATAAGGGACGGAATAACCAACGTACTAGCAGGATCACCAGGCACTTTCGGTGGATCGACGAAGGTTAAAAGTAAACGAAGCTAAGGGGACGACAAAAGCAGGGACTGCCTTGACAGAGTTGCATACAGCTTTCGGTCTAAAGAACCAGGGTCACTCCGTAAGGCAGGTACGCTGTTTCAGTGGTCCTGAGGATCCTTGATGTTTGGCCTCGGGTGGAGGTACGCTGCAGTCTCGGGGAAGCTCTTTGCAAGCGCGTCATTCAACAGCCGGCGATATGACTGGAAGAAGATGAAGGGTGGGTGTCACTCCAGCTAAGCAACTCACATCGATAGCAGCTATCTTTCCATTCATGAATTGGTTTTCAGTTGCGGCTCTCTCCAGCCTTTCCTTGGTGAGCTGCATGGGATTCCTTGCATTGTCGATGTCTTGTAGGACTTGGAACGGGATCATTGTTCGAATGTTTTGGGCCATGTCGTCGATTGTCATCAGATGCTGGACTACCTCGTTACTATGTGAATAGGGCTCATGAATGGCGTTCAATGGGAACGGGAATTGACGAACGCTCGCAGGCCGGCTTGCTTGCCTCCTGCTGGCCTGTCACGCTCTCGGGTGGTGTCATTGATGACGGTGGTGCCTAGATTGTAGAGAGCGTCTGCAAGGCCGTGCAACTCAAGCTCGAGATCACCACTCAGACCAGGAGGAGGGGGAGACTGTGATGAACGCGGTGAATCGGGTGCGTGTGTATTCGACGACATGGAAGAGAGGTACATAGGGTTAGGGTTAGAAGAGGAAAAGAGCAATAAAAAAAAAAAG
>JBBPKC010000063.1:30590-79130 GCA_038089055.1 Tylopilus aff. balloui | reverse complement strand
CCACTTCGGAATTAGGAGAGTTATGAATACCCACCAGAAAAATGAAGGTCGAACATAATACCGTCGCACGCACTTATGACCGTAGTACGCGTCTAAGTGAGTACAGCATGTGCATCTCGAGAGGATGCAAAAGGTCTGCTGGGTCTATATCTCCCCACCCCATCGCCGAACCCCTGCAGCACACGTTCGGACCAACGTGTTTTCGGTGCGTCGAGGTAGAGTTCTCATTCATGTACGGCATAATTTGTCACGCTGCACCAACGCTAGCCAAACATACCGTAATGGAATGGTCACTTCCAGATTTAATCCACGGCGTCATGTCCGTTCGTCGCTATAAAAACACCCAGGATGAGATCAGAATGACATGGTCCCGAGATCCCAGCCCACAGAACCCGTGCAATGTTCCCTTCTCACGCTTTTCTGCCCCTAATTCTCATAGCCTCGACTGCTGTGGATGCTACCCCGGTCAGTCGAACCACTGGCAAGACTACTCTCAGCTTTACAACCAAGATCAATCGACACGGAAGCGGCAATGTCGTCGAGAGGGACCGCGATCGTATCCTCGCCATGAAAGACGCTGGTCAGCGCGGAGAACGTAGTAGCACGTCTTTCAGCGTCCAGAACGCCAATTTATACTACACTGCCCGGGTCGGAGTTGGCAGCCCTCCAACAGATTGTACGTGAACCAGCCATGCGCGTGTTGGCGATCGATATTGAACGATCACAGACACGCTCCTCATTGATACCGGAAGCTCCAACACTTGGGTCGGCGCTCACGGGTCATATGTCAAGACGAGTACCAGTCGTGACACTGGACACACCGTCGTACGTGCTATGTTTTCTCTGAAGCTGGCGTCAGACTTAATGGAAAGCGAAGTCTGTGCGTTACGGCTCCGGAAGCTTTTCTGGAGAAGAGCGGAGCGATACTGTTACGCTTGCCCCTGGCCTGGTAATCGAACAGCAATCCATCGGGGTGGCTAATCATTCTTCTGGTTTTTCCGTTGATGGCATTCTCGGCGTTGGTCCCGTCGACTTGACAAGGGGTTCCGTCAGCGGCGTGGACACAGTCCCTACTGTGACAGACAATCTTCTCTCACAGGGAACAATTTCCGAAGAGGTACTTGGGATCTACTTCACACCAGCCGCCACACGAGACAAAACCGGAGAGCTCACGTTTGGTGGCGTTGACTATTCCGTCATAACCTCACCCGTGTTCTACGCTCCGCTGACGACAACCTTCCCTGCCTCGTTTTACTGGGGCATCAATCAAACTGTTACTTATGGTGACACCACCCTCCTCCGGTCGGACGCCGGCATTGTCGATACCGGTAGTACCCTCATCTACCTAGCGAGTGGTGAGCGGCGCGTTGATATTAAATGATCACTATCGATCGCTAAGTCCTTGTGCCGGGGCCCGCAGATGCATTTCAGAGATACCGAAACATGACTGGAGCTACCATGGACTCCGCTACCGGCTTCCTCAGGATCACCCCCGATCAGTACGAAGACTTGGAGGACCTTACGTTCATCATCGATCATGTACCATTCGTGCTGACCCGCAACGCCCAAATCTGGCCTCGTTCACTCAACACGGTGATTGGGGGTGACACTAATGGGATCTACCTCGTCATCGCCGGCCTCGGATGGCCATCCGGATCTGGCTTCGACTTTGTCGATGGGTATGCGTTCCTGTACGTTAAACATCCATTTTCATGAAACTGGATGAATCCTTACGCTATCCTAAATAGTGAGAGGTACTACAGCGTCTACGACGCTACCAACTCAAGGGTCGGCTTTGCCTTTACCGACTACACTTTCTCACGTGTCAACTAAAGGCCTTCATTCATTCAACCTGATTTGTTTCGTCGTTGGTCCCATCGTCTATGCGACCAGTGTGACAGAATGTTCTACGTTTTGCTTAATGCCTAGTAGAGCAGACGGAATGTAATGAGCGACTGACACGCACAGACGGTTTCGCGATAAGCCCTTATACCGCAAAAGTTGTGAGCGGCCGAATCCGCTCGAAACGTGAAGCGCTCGTCCATATTCCAATGGTCAGCCTCACGAACGCCCCTTATCTTGTCTCATGGAATCCTTTCGCCCGTCAAGCATTACCCTGTTGATCACTATCCAACATGTTGATGGATGGTATCAAAGACACAGAAACACCGAATATTACGGTCCTGCGGCACCAAATGAGATCACACAGGAGGTCGTATCCATTTCAAAGTCAAAGCTCCATGCCAAGTGGGTGACTGGCATTGCTGACGAGGAATAATTTATAGTGAGGTTATAGGCAATCCCTCCGATGGTGAGTGCCTCAGCGTTGACATGCGTGGGGAAGTACCAGCCGTCAGGAAAGGTCGGCGGTAACGAACAAAGTCCAAGTTTACGATCACACCCGCAGGGACTGGACTGCCGAGATGCCTCTGCAGTTTCTCGGATAAGCATATGCGCCGTTTGGGTGGTCCGTGGTCAATGCCTCACCTAGCTCACGCGATGGAAGTGGGGAAAGGGAGAACGATCCCGGCGAAGACTCCGGTCTCCCTATGATCACTCCCGATCAGTAGGCCAAGGTAGGGCCGCTTGCATTCCTCTTCAGAGGGAGAAGCATTCATACTGAGTCTGCTGACGCCAGAAGCGCAAATCTGGCCTCGTTCAATCAATCTCTGCATGGCATCAAATTTATCAGTGGGTAACCTTTTTGGTATTTACGATGAGCACTACTTCACTGCGCATGGACAACCCATAGTAACTTAGGGAGTGTCGGCCCGCTCCTACCAAGTGCACTTTCGCTGACCAGGTTATGTAAGTGAGGGACTTCATCGCGGACAGTCTGAATGGTTTGCTACGCATCCCGAGGCCTGACTCGGCCGCCGCCAGAGGCACGTGCAACGATCCAGCGGGTGAGGCAGATCGTCGACGTGCCTCATAGACAGACTGGGTCCCAAACTGACACATACCGTGTACTTGAAATCTATTCGACCATCGATGCCGTCAAAAGCTGGAGGTCGGTACCTTGGACTCTTTTCCGATCACCGTCCACGTCTATATACACACTTTTAGTAACGTACACGAAACGCCTCCTTCGACGCGGCGTGCGAGTCGATCCAGTGCTCGTTCCTATGGACCGCCTCAGTGAACCGGATGTGATTGTGTGGGACCGGAGATGCTGTAGAGGAATCGAGTGCTGTGCATACTTAACGTACAAAGTTCGCAGGACTCCCGTGAAATTTCACATCTAAGCAGTGTTGATGTTGCTGAACACGGCAGCGACTGTCACCTTGACAATTTGCTGTGGAGATGGGCCCTTCAAATTAGACCTTCTTATCGAGCGCGGCCATCGCGAAGTCTTCTCATTGATATCACGTCCATGATGTTTCAGCAGCACGAGGGGCTGTTTACTAGCTTGCTGTTTTGCTCTCAACGACTGTGTCCGTGGGTTCAGCATGTACACGCGTTCCCCTGCCCACCGACGGGCGTCTATCGACGTCGACAAAATTAACGGGGCTGAAGCGGCGTAAAACCACGGTGGGATTGGAGTTAAAAGCGGAGTATGAAATCAGTTTTAAAAAGGATGGGGAAAATAATAAGAAGAACACGGACGACACGATGATTGAAACAATACGAATCGAGCTCTGTTTATCAAGAAATGTCTTCCGAACTTTGCAGAGAGCACTCAGAGTGTTTTCGCTGTGGGTTTGTCGACGGGGGGCACCAAGACAACGTTGCGACCGCGGCGGAGTTTATTTTCTGACTGCACGTAACTTCATCAACTCCACCCCGTTTTAATAGCGGTCAGCTGTGGATGGAAGGCGCATTGTTTTGTCAGGCGAAAGCGCCCCAGTCGAGGCGAACAGTTAAATAGCACCGTCTCATCAACGTATCCCTCCAAAAACTCGCATATACTCTGGACCCTCACGGAAACCGTACCATGTTTCCCTCCCACATTCTTTTATCGCTCACTCTCTTCGCTTTCGAGTTGACTGCCGTGGACGCAGGTCCAGTTCGTCGTACTCCCAACAAGGCTACGCTTAGTCTTTTCACTAGGACCAATGAGCTTGGAACCGTCGACATCGTTGGAAAGGACCTCGCTCGTGCGCGGGGAATGAAACAGGTTGATCAGCTCGGAGAACGTGGCGAATCCTTCGACATCACCAACTCCAATTTCGGCTACACGGCCCAAGTCGGAGTGGGCAACCCTCCCACTCAATGTACGTAGACTGCTCGTCTCTGTCAATATGGGACGTGTAGGATTCACATGACGGATATGACCGTAGACACGCTGATCATCGATACTGGAAGTGCCAACACTTGGATCGGCGCTAACAAGTCATACGTCAAGACGAGTACCAGTCGCAACACTGGACACACCGTCGTACGTGTTTTGTTTTCTCTGAAGCTGGCGTCCAACTGAATGGAAAGCAAAGTCGCTGCGGTACGGCTCTGGAAGCTTTACTGGAGAAGAGTGGACCGATACTGTCTCGCTCTCCCCTGGCCTGGTTGCTGAACAACAGTCCATCGGGGTGGCCAACAAGTCTGTTGGGCTAGGCGGTCTTGATGGCATTCTCGGACTTGCACCCATCAATGTGACACAAGGTACTGTCAGCGACGTGGACCTGGTTCCTACGGTAGCGGACAACCTTTTTACCCAAAAAAAGATACCTCAGGAGGTTATGGGAGTGAACTTCATTCCTGCTGTCGTAAAGAGCAAAAGTGGAGAGCTCACGTTTGGCGGCTATGACGAGACCGCTCTAATTCCGCCCCTGTTATACGTTCCGTTGACAAAGACTTCTCCCGCCGCGAGGTTCTGGGGCATCGACCAATCTGTTGATTATGGAAACGAGACTATCCTGCCAATGACCGCCGGTGTCATCGACACTGGCACCACCTTGGTCCTCCTTGCTAGTGGTGAGCGACGCGCCAAAACCCGATAAACTCTGATGCTGTGAGCGCTGACTTTCATTGTCGGTCCGCAGATGCGTTCAAGAAATACCAGAACATGACTGGGGCTACGCTGGACTCGGCTACTGGGTTTTATCGGATTACGCCCGAGCAATATGATAATCTCAAGACGCTCACGTTCATCATTGGAGGCGTGCCGTATGAGCTGACGCCTAACGCTCAAACTTGGCCGCGTTCGCTCAACAAATTGCTCAGCGGAGCTGATCCTAATGCAATCTACCTCTTGATCGGCGACATTGGATCCCCATCTGGGCAAGGTCTCGACTTTGTCATGGGGTATGCGTTCCTGTACGCCCATGTTCGTTTTTCCTCAGGTTACGCGGTACTTATGCGTGTCTTTTACAGTACCCGCTACTATACCGTGCTCGACGCCACCAACGAGGCTGTTGGCTTTGCTGCTACCAGATACACCTATTCTGCATGTAACTGAGGGCTTTCCATCTCGAACGGGCCTGGTCTATTGCCCTGTATTTCTATATTGTCAAAAGCTGTAGGTCGGCACAGCACCCGCTATACCCGTTACCTCCTAGCGTCTATGCATACCACGCTGCTGTACATCAGCTATTTTTTCGATACCTGGGATATGCCATTCGCCTAGATGACTGCTAATTACTCTCGGATTTCGTGTGGATTGTCTCTGCAAACCCCATGCGATGATGAGTGGAGTCAAACACGCTATAAAAGCGCTGCCTATGCAATTTATGAGAAAGAGCAAGAGCAAACAAACATGGAGGAGGCGACGCGTAGGATGTACACGCACAGAAAACTGAACCCATTGACAAAATCGAGGCCCGAGCCGCCCGGGTACCCAATGTTGTTGACGACGAGGTATATCGCGCTCGCGTTCCCGCCGATGGCGGCATTGAGTGCACGCGGCCAGATCTGCGCGTTGGGCACGAGGTCGTAGCGGGTACCGCCGATCTTGAACGTCAACGTCCGAAGGCGGGCGTACTGGGCGGGAGTGATCGTCAAAAGACCGGTGTGGGCGTCCTGCGCTGCGCCCGTCAGAGACTGATATTTCTGGAAAGCCTCTGTGGACCCATAGATTGGGGGGAAGGGGGGGGGAGGACGTGGGGTTAAACGTGCGCGCGAGTTCTGTGACGAACGTGGCGATACTCACCCAAGGTAATGTAAATGAGCGTCGTGCCAGTATCTACGATGCCCGCGGTCGACGACAACACGGTATAGTCGCCGTAAGAGATCGACTGATTGATCCCCCAGTACTGAGCTGCGGGGGCCGTCGTCGTGAGCGGAACGTACTTGACTGCGCTCGTGATCACCGAGTGGTCGTAACCGCCGAGCATGAGCTGCCCGCTGTCGTCGCCGGGTTTGGAAGCGGGGGAGAAGAATATGCCTAGCACTTCTTGTGGTATTTTTCGCTGCGCGTAAAGGTTGTCCATGACCGTCTGGACTTGGAACGTGTTGTTGACAGAATTCTGGGTCAAATCGATAGGACCGAGACCAAGAATGCCATCGAAACCATGTATACCGGCAGCCCAGCTGGCGACACCGATGGATTGCCTGTTGACCACCAGGTCGCGAGTAAGCGTGATGGTGTCGAGCCACTCCTCCCCGTAAAAGGCCCCAGAACCATAGCGCACGGACTGGAAACATCATGAGCCATTCAGCACAGGTTACAGGACAGAGACATACGACTGTATTGCCAGTGTTTACACTCGACTTAGTGGCAACGTAGGGTTGACTTGCTCCAACCCACGTGTTAGAACTTCCCGTGTCAACCAACAGTGTGTCTAGAATAAGGTTTCCAGTTAGACAACTCAATAGAACAAGCAGACGACAAACACACGGTTTACGGGAGGGGTGCCAACACCGACCTCAACTGTGGAGAATAACACTGCGTTGGAAACGTTGACCAACGCACTTCTGACAGTGCTGTGATGCGCGTGCCTCAAGAGTTGAATGCGGGCCCGATCCTTCTCAACAACGTTGCCAACGCCAACCGTATTGATCCTGGTGGAGATCGCGAGGCCAGCCTTGCCGGTATCACGGCTGATAGGGCTTGTATGCACAGGGCTCAGGGACAACAGTAAAAACGACAAAAAAAGCATGGCGAACGTGTAATGCTGAGGGTGAAAAGCAACACCTTTTCAAGGCTTTACAAGCGTTTCGAGAGGTCGAACTTGAAACGTGGAAAGGATGCCGTTTCCTTCCTTTTCGTGATGCTTGTTCTACGGCGACGGAGGTAGCATAATTTCCTGTCTCTGGTTTTGACTCGGACACTGACCTCGTGCATGATTAAGATCGGTTCCTGGCGGGACGTCGACCTCGTGTTCATCATAATCCGATTCATGAAACCCCGAAGAAATGCGCCATCCTCGGCTTTGAGTTCAAAAGGAGAACATTGACTCACATTACATCCGGCTTCGATGCATTAATGCGTCGCTCACTCGACAAGCTTTTACATAAAAAGCTGCTTGGAGCTTGCCATTGGTGAGAGCGGCGGTGTCGGCGCCAATGCGGATTCCGGCTAGTCGAAACTGGCAAATGAAACAGCTGCGGCTCGTGCATGGCAGTAACTTGGCGAACTGCGTCCTATGATTCCCGAATCCAAGACCGAAAGACTCCTCCGAGATCGTGTTCAAGTTGCGATGACCACCGTGAGGCCCACCATCTCTCGGTGCCTCGGGACGTCGAGTAAGAAATCCTTGTTTTTGAAGCTTGAACGTTGAACAGTGAGCACCACCATGTAGCGTACGCCAGTACTCACAATGAGAGCGAATCGGCCCGGAACTTGACTCAAGTGGTGTTATACACTGAGAGAACGCGTTAATGAACAGGGGTTACTGACTGACTGGGACGTCAGTACAGTACGAGCCATTCAGGATGCTAATATCTATCCCAGGGCCCTCGATAGCCCGAGTGTTCCCTTCTGCAGCCTCACTACGTATCCGTCTATCTCTTCCACCTGTAAATTATTGACGAGATACTCTCGTTGCAACAATCGACGAGCATTGGTTTGCTCCATCACCATTCTAACGTCCTGAAGCTGTGTCGACTCACCCCCATCCAACGAACACACATCCGTAGGAACAACCCTTCCCAATATAGCGTCCATTTCCTTGGGGTCTACTGGTTGAGTCGAAACGTCGAAAAGGTTCGCCGGCAACCCGTATCGCAAGGCACGCGCACGCTGCTCCGGGGACGTCGGTAGAAAGAACTTGTTGCAAAAGTCGAGGGCGTTCTGGAGTTCCCGTTCGGACAACCGCGTGCCCACGTCGGACGCACCTTGAATGACTAGAAGGGCCCGGGGGACCCTATCAACAACCCGAGAAGAAAACTCCATGCATAACGCACGCGCATACCTGGACGAATAAGTGTGAATGCGCGTTCGTAACCATCTTCATCGACGTCGTTGAGGACCTCGAACCGCGTTGCCCGGATTTGCTCATAGGCGCTCAACACGACCATCTGGAATCTAAGGTATTTTTTCTGAGGCTCAGGGGTATGCCCGGTGAACTCTGTCATACCTTGTATAGCTCAGGGTAAATCTTTTCGTGTGCCACGCAGCAGCAGCGGCTTCCGAGCAGTCCCCACGAATGGATGCACAAATGGAGGCAGCGGCCGACAGTGCAGTCGTCATCGCAAGGTGAACCCCAGATGAGAATAGCGGATCGATGAAGGCTAGGGTGAGTCGTGAGGAACTTGTGGTCACTGGAAATCGCGGACATTCCACGTACCTCCCGCGTCCCCGATGATACGAACCGTCTCTCCAGCATATCGAGGCGCCGAGTAACTAAAATCCGCCGCAGATCGCACCAGCGTGCCCGCAGTGCTTGTGACGTTGTCGGACAACGGCTTTGAGACCAGAGTCCCACAGCCAATCAGGCCGGTCAAGTTGGGAGCCAGCGACAACAAAGCTTGATATCGTGCGAGCATCGAAAAGCTTGGAAGTTCTTTCCACCTTTCTAGGTATCGTTTCTGGTTCACGACCACGCCAATAGACGTGGTGCCATCATGTAGCGGGATAAACCATGCCCAACCCGAGTCGTCTGCGGCGCTGTCAATTCATTTGTTCTCTCGGTTAAGGTGCACATCCTCCACTTGCCTGTTAGCGCCTCGAACCATGGAGCGCCTTCGCGTTCTGTTCCTCTACCATACGTCCCCGCCCCGGTCCAGTACCCCCAGAGAGCAATGTTTCGCAACGATTCATTATAATGTCGACTTTTCATGTATCGATCCGACATCAAGCCAGCCCGTCCTGTCGCATCCACCAGGAAGTCGAAGGAAATCTCCCCGGAATGATCAGTTGGGTAAGTCCGTTTCCACTCTGCGGATACAGGGCGTGATTGGTCTGAGAAGCGAAGCGACGTCACCTTGGTCATTTCGTAGACGCTCGCTCCCGATTCTCTGGCATGCTCGAGAAGCAGTACGTCGAAATCGGAACGCGTCTGACGCGATACGTCGTCAGTAAGACCAGTGGATGCACTCAAGTCGTCATCATCAAAAAAGTAGATAATAAGAGCCAGAACTGACCACGTTCCAGGAGCTGTTACTGTGTCCCAACGCAATAAAGTCCGTGTCTAGCGGGATGGAACGCAACATCTCGGCGTTGAGAGAACAGATATTCCAAAGGGCAGGGGAGTGGCTCACGTACATCCCTCCGGCTTGCACTGGCTGAACTTGAACGCTGCACCTGGCTACGAAGGAAGCACCCCAAAAACGTGTTGGTAAATAACACCCAAGGGGGGACACGTCAGCAGATGGGTGCTGCACCTTACCTTGTGTCGAAAGCCATACTCTGCTAGCTTTTGCTCCGCGCCGATGAACCGGAGGTAGTGACGAACGGATGGGATCAGACTCTCGCCAACGTGATACCTGTGCGTCGTTCCAAAAGAGAAGGCAGGGTCGAATAGGTAGGCTGGAGAGATGACATGCGGGAGAGTGACTTACCTGGGGAACCGCGCTGCTTCGAGCAACACGACGTGCAGTCCTTCCCTTGCGAGCGCGGACGCGGCGTAGCTCCCTGCCGGGCCACCGCCAACAACGAGGACTTGCGCGTGCTTTGGGACGGATGACAGAGCGTTTTGAGGGACAACAGGTCAGCGAGACGGGTTGAATCCTTACGGTTGGAATTGTGGACTCCATGATCCCACTCGATGGTCACCTTGGGGTGATTCATGCATCCTCCGACGCCTCATATACGATCCCCGCGGTCGGTTAGTCCACCATTCGCCGAGGTTTAGATATTTAGGACCTAAAATTCAGTACGTTACTGAAGGCGGACTACACGTCATTCAGAGAAGCATCAAACGATGGGATCACAGCGTAAGACGCAACCATGAATTCGAATATCCCATCGTGAAAATCTGAATGCAGTTGTACACATGATGAAACATCAACCGTCCCAGTTTATTCGTCGAGCGTACTCTCGTATACGCGAGACAACACTCTCTTGGATCTCGTGGCCAACACCAGTTGCAACCTTGAGTACGATCTCGTTCACTGCCGTGGATCCTAGAATGTCGACATGGTCGCTTGTGTTGGCACCACCGCGAGGAATGCTCGGCATAGGGCGATGAGGCAGCTGTGAAAGCGGACACGAGGTCCATTTACGTTTATGCAACGTTATGTGAATCAATCGCCGTACCTCCACGGTCGTAACGTTGATTCTCGCGGGATTCCACCGAGTACGCTTCCACCCTTCGATGCACATGGCGCCCATGCTCAATAAACTGACCGTCCCGTCACCTTCTCCCATGTTCACGCCGTTGCGGATCTGAAAACCTATTGTAAGAACATTCCCGAGACGCTCTTCGTGATCTCCGTGCCTTGGGTGTCAAGTTGTCGTTCGTGTAGTCTGCATCGATCCAACTTAAGCGGAGTCGGGGGTCATAATTCGGCGTGGCAGAAGCAGATCCGCCGAGCTTGACTTCTTGCTCCATGGACAATTCGGTGTCTACTAGCGACTCACTCGGCACTTGTTGGGCGTGAGCGTACCTGGTACAGTGAACCATCAACTACAATCAAGCAAAACCAGTGCGTTGGCATGTACCAATAAGATCGCTAGGATAGCCGGAATTAATGCCACCACGGAAATATATTCAAAATGATGATAACATGCCTCTGTTTCCTTCCCGTATCCATAGACACAAATGAATTTCATCGACGGGGCATTAGGGAGCCTTTACACCACGAGAAATTAGAGGGATAATTCATGAAAACAATTCTCAAGGTACCTTATCTCAAGAGGGTTCGTCCATTTCCTATGGTCCAAGTCATTCTTCACTAGTACTTCCTCGTCGCGTTCAATCCCGAAAGAGTAGTTCGCTGATAGCATTTTCTGCGCCGAGGAAGAGTTCAGTTCGCGGCTTAAACGCGATACCCAGCTTAGCAATGCCCGACCTGGAAACTGCTTGGCGTACGCTCAAAAATCCAGTCCCCCACCATTTCCGCCGTCATGTTTTTTGTTTGTTCTGCGGTGCCAATATCAGCCAGTTCTCGACGGAAAGAGATGAGTGCGCCATGCGAATGCGAAGCCTCAGGTTCGTCATCCGGCGCCCAGGTCGCATTGCCCCATATAGTGTCTCCTCCCTTGGAATATCGTCAGTAAGGTGCGTGATTACGAGCAATGTCTTCACCTTAACCCACAGACTCGCACTCCCAGCCCAGCTACGGAACAACTGTTGGCGTTCTCTCCTGGAGAAGAAGCGTTCCAGCACTAGATCCAGTATGAAGTTTTTGCGTCAAATGTGAATAATACCCACTTGGCACTAACCGTATGCCCCTGCAGGATTCATTTCCACAGTGTCTTTCATCTCCCCGGAAAGGAAAGCGGACATCGCCTTTGCCTGGAAACATAGCCAGTACTATGGTTACTATGGTTTCACACATGGTCTCAACGGGTGCCTACGGTGCCCTGTGCTATGGTCGGATGTGAAACACCACAATAGATGATACACCACATACAAGATATGCCCCCGCAATGCTTAGGAGGGTTTCAACATGATTCTGACAATAGAGTAAGCCTTCAGACGAGAGTGCTTGCCATCGCTGACCTCCACCCAGTCAGGTCCACCACCCCCGTGTGCAGGGGACTCTACCCATTTGAAGCTAGCGTTACTCCAAATCAGTTATAATCCTTAGACTACACAAGATCACGAACAAGTACTGTCAAACAGATTCAACATTCTCGTTACAAGGGATATACAGCATGCTTACAAGTGTCACCTGAGACGGACTCTTTCGTGAAACGAGCAAGTCGGCAAAAGAAAAGTCCAACGCACAGTGGCGCCCATGGAGTGGGCAGCTATTACGACTTTCTTTCCTTGGCGCTTCCTATTTCAAGGGACGACAGCTACAGTGGAATCGCCATACTATTAAACACAAGCTTACCTGAGACCTTCAATCATTACCTTCAACTTAGAAAAATAGCCATCTCGTTCTTCGAGATTCCACATTGATAACCGCCAGTCATATGCTGCAAGATAAAGGTTGTTGGTGTCGTAGTCCACGACTGCAAGGTTTTCGATGATCTTGGCCCTATTGGGTTGCTGAATGGGTGTGCAGCGGTGGCCGAAGAGACCGAAAACCATACCAGATCCAGTATCCTGTCATGAAATTGCTAGCGGCATTGATACCTTCCGCCGCCCGGACTTTTGCACCCGGAGTATCAAGACCAGTCTCCGGGTCAAGCATCATGGCCGCCATCCACCTCTCTCGATTGAATACTACCTGAGAGAGCATATTGAGACCACCCCACACTTTTTCGCGGAAGAAAGCCCGATATTCAGGTGAAGTTGACCAAGATTCCAAAGACTACGGGCCTATTTAAGCCAGATAGCCAGGTCAATCAGAGCTGAATCACGCACTGTAGAGACAATGCCAGGAATCACTACGACAGGGTACTGTGCAGTGAGGCCCCGTTCCCTCATTACTTCACCTGCCCGAAACTCGCGCCCGTCGTTATTCAACTTCCAGACTTCTGGAATATTATTGCGTAAACGCCCCCACTCCGCTTCAACGCGTGAGAAGTCTATTTCAGGTAGCCTGAGCGATATGTCGTACTCTTGCATCAAGAGGAGTAGGTGCGCTTGCATCCCCTGAATGTCGTGCGGTTGTATGAGAACGAACCCTAAGAGAACGCCGACTAGAGAGAGTGAGGGCAGACCGGATGACGCTTCGGAACACACAACGTACGAATAATGCCAAGCGGGAAGAGGAAACGCGCTTTGAAAAAGAAACGCTGTTTCGACCTCTGAAATTGGCGCAGTCATACCTTGAATAATCGTGGTGAACTGCGATCGACATTACCTGTTGCGGTTCGTGCAGCTGGGCGTCGTACAGCATCGCCTGACGGTTGGCTTCTTGCTGCGCGTCACGAAGGCCTTCCACGGCCTGCGAACCGGAATTACTGTGTTCGTGGTCTGAGGATGGTGCAGACTCGCCGCCGGCTGTCCACGTTTTCGGTCGTTTGAAGAGTGGCATCTCGGGCTCCAAAGTACCATGCGTTGTCCCACTGATAGTTTATCGTGTTCTCTGAGCTTGAAAATAGCAAATAGAGCAACAAACTTCGGTCGGTCAACCCACTGCGAATGCGGGCACCGAGACTTCAGTTGAACTGGGAACCAACCTGAAAGGAGGGGGCCGGCCCGCTCTCGGGCCGACACTAGGCCCCTCTTCGCCACCTTGTCTGCAGCTATCAACTTGTAGTGCAAGAATTTACATATTGTACCGCTACACAGCGTGTGCGTCCTTCAATCGACTTTAGCTATGACAATCAATTCGCGAGCAAATGCATCCCAAGTGTACCGCGTTCCGTCGCTTGTCACTGTATCCCAAGAAAAGGTATCCACATGTTCCGCGAACCACACCGCCTGATCCCTGCCAATGGAGGGACCCCTACCATGAACATGCAGCTCGACCAACGCCACACACGGCTCTTCATCAGGATCATGGGGATCAAACATATCGATCACTGAATGGAGCTCCCGTAATTTCACCAAGGCTATCAAGCCTTCTACACCGACATTCTCGCAATCAACGATCCGTAGATGACGCAGGTTGCGCGGGGTTTCTTCCGTGGGGATCCTTCGCAAGAACGAGGTAGAGACCCCAGGACAGTCGATCAACGAGAGGCTCTCTCCGTTCCAGAAACAAACCAATTGTTGCATCGCAGCGGTGCTTGCGTTGACTTCCTCGAGAACGAGACTCGTGGAAGAAATTATCGTCCGGAATGAGCTCCGTTTTCCAAAGCCATCGAAGGGGCAATTGGAAACGGTCACGATTTCCTTCAAGCGGCTCCCAAACGTCTGCGACATAATGCTTGCAACAGCGCTTCCATCAGTGATGTTGCGCAGGAAAACGACAGGAACTTCGATATGGAATCTGTGCGAGGGATGCACATCGTTGACGAATGAGGCATCCTCGACCGTCAACTTCTGTAGTAACCCGCAAGCTTGAACCATGGTGACAAAATTGTGCAAGGAAATTCGGCCTGCATCAGAGGCCGCGCAACCACGGATGACTAGGGAAGTGATATTGAAGAACCAGAGGTTTTGTCCTTTGAACACCAGCGCGCCTGTGAAGAGCTGCCCACCGAGTGTGACTTCCTCCAGGAAATGAGCTGGGAAAGACATGTTCAACCCATTGCCGTTCCTAGCGGGAAGATGTTCGGAAAATCTGGGGTAACCTGCAACGCTACTTGTGCCGGAGTGATCACTCATCAGTGTGAGCGTGCCGAGGCGTTGTGCATCCCCTCTCTCTCTCCACAACGCAGTTAGGGAGGAATTGTACCTCACGTTGATAGTTAGGGACCAGATTTGATGGATGCGTGGTTGGAGGAGCTTGAGCACAGCCAGCAGACGTGCATATTCAACTCTTTCGGAAACCACAGAAATGCCAGGATACCTCGTGACAACGAGCTGCAAGGGATGATTTCCCACCCATCGTAGCAGAGTTTGGATGACGATCGGTGATGTCGCGAGAGAGTCTACGATGATGACCTGGCGTGTCCAGTAGACAGCAACGTCGCTTAACACGCGCGACCACCTAACACACACGGATGCCAACGAATACGGAAATAGAGAAGGCGACAGGGGGTCGTCTTCTAACCACACCGTTGTGTGCTCCGAGTTAAGGGTTCCGACCTTGTGCCAATCGACGCACGTTTCGAATACGAACTGGAAAATTAACAAAAGGATTTCCGTTGGAAGGGCATCTGGGCCCACGTAAGACTTGGGCTTCGAAATGTTACGGGCCGCCGGGGCCGCTGAGGAGTCATGTTTCGTAGCGATGTGTTTTGAGTTACGTTGGGAATGGAGGCTCGAGAAGGTAGCTATCGCGCTAGGAGGTCGCGAGGACGATGCATGGTCCACCGCACACTGTGAGAGCAAGATCAAGTCGAGGCAACCCCAGAGCGTGACTGACTTACCGAGAGCTTGCGAAACCCTGCAATCATCTTAGAGTCCATTAGCTTGGTCCAAGCGTTTGCAAGACCTTGACATGTAGCCTGTAGTTGGGGTGCTTCCTGCGCCAGCTCAGATCCGAGATGGCATCATGACTGCAATGCAGAGCTGGCAACAAGATAAGCATTACGAAATACTCGCATATGTTCTTCTGGGCCATTCCCAATTGGCATTAGTTGCCTGTATACGCAAAATCGCACCACTCTGGCCAACAGTGACACAGTTGGTGCTATGGTGGTCTGTGATCCTACTGGTCCCTTCGGGTATGAGCTTATATACCCCGCATTACTGGCAAGGGCGTGCCTCAAAAGGGCACGAGGTGGGCATCATCGCTCTCAAGAGTATTCTCGGAACGCTATGGTAGTGTCCGCGTTGAAGAGTATACCCAGCTGGATGCAGTGAGCATGCCCCGCGTTTCGGTGTGGTCAGTGTTCACCTTCGGGCTTCAGCTTATAGACACGTAAAACTTCTCAAAGAGTTAGTCGACTACCATTTGTCTGTTCGCCGGGGGCATCGAGGATTTCCGCAGTTACGATGTTAATTTGTCTAGCAAGATTATGGTGATTTTGTCGAGTGAGTAGCATGTACTATACGGCCTGCGCTCTTCACGGACAGCACGCAACCGTCCCAAGTCCAGAACTCAAATAACGCTGAAACTCACCCATCAAGAACTTGCCCGTAAACACCTCTGACTTTTTGCTGCATGGTCCTGCAAATTGGACGAACCCTGCTGACTGCATCCTTACTATTAGTCTACAGAAAGACTTCTACCATCTATTTTCTGTAGACTTACGAGTCACCAGCCGAACTGCCTAACCCACGAATTCGTTGCTGTCACGGTGATTTAAGAAAGGTGTCAGCCATAAACGACGATAATAACGGAATCTAGATGGGATGCAGGTGCTGTCATGTCGATGGAACCGAGCACCCGAATGGCGCTCTTCATGTCGCTGACGATAGGGCTTGTATACCGCACGGGCCATACATCTTAGAGTAAATCGCAAGAAGGAAACCATTAGCTCATCAATCGCCATACTAAGCCTTGTTGTTCTGTTCCTTGGCGTCCCAGCAATTGGGCGTATTAAACGGGTGCGACATGACCATAACTCTTGAAACCATATCCGATGCTCACGAGGAGTATCTCGGACAGATATGGCAGAGACTCAGACTCCAGTAAACGCCCTGTTGGTCATAGATATGCAGGTGGACTTCATCAGTGGGAGTTTAGCTGTCCCGGACGGTCTATCGGTTATCGACCCAGTGGAGGAGATCATCAAACTGCCATTCCATGCCCGATACGCCTCTAAAGACTGGCATCCTCGTGGTCACATTTCGTTTGCCTCCAGTCACCCTGGCATGGCCCTCTTTGGGGTAACTACCATCTTCCCACCGGAAGAGCTCGTCATGGCCCGGGGCCAAGACGTGCATACGATTTCCGAACGTGGTCTAGAGCAAGTGCTGTGGCCGGATCACTGCGTCCAAGACACTCCAGGCGCGCAGCTCGTCAAACCTCTACGCGAGGATGAGTTCGACTCGATCATATTGAAAGGAATGGAGCTGGGTGTGGAGTGCTACTCTGCATTCAAGGATCCTTGGGGTCTGGCGGTTTCCAATCTCGAGGCATTGCTGCGGGAGAAAGGTGTAACTGACCTCTACATTGTCGGCGTGGCTGGGGACTATTGCGTCAAAGCGTCTGCGGTCGATGCGGCCAAGGTCGGTGCATGGAAGACATGGGTAGTAAAGGAAGGAGTGCGGAGTGTCTCAACGGAAGGGAAGGAGTGGGATGATCTCAAGTCTGCGGGTATAGGGATCATCGACACGATCAGCGACCTGAAGGCGAAACTAGTAGTGTGATGGATTGCAGACGTTGTTCATATCGCTCCTTCTCAATTTTGGCGTTGGTCAGATACATTAAAAGCACAAAGGGTTTCTAATCACCTCTGAGGGAGCATGTAGGGAAAAAGTTTGCTTGCATTAAGGGGGAATCGAACCCCCGGCGGGTCGATGGCAACGACCCAGGTTACCACTACCCCATTAATGCCCGTCACAACGACCGCACCCCTTGCTTCCATTACAACCAAGTGGGGCCAAAACATCGACCCAGCGTGGGTATGTGCTCGTGTTTGGCTATTTCGCGGTCACGTGGCCAGACGCGTTGATCAGAGTTCCCACGAGTCGTCGTTGTTTCCTCCTTCACCGCAACTGCACGCAATCGACAACGGGCGGCAACGACGACGACGAGACCCACGACAGCGACAACAAGGATACCGTCGTGCAGCACATTTCATGCAGGCTCCTCATGAATACCCAGCGAACATCAACATCGTCTCCATTGAGGGGTAGACTACTTTCGAACTCTCCTGATCCAGTTCAGTCATCAATTCTTCGTGATTCAGCCAAGGGATGGGGCAAATCGTCATCTCCGGGCTCAAATCCCGGCACTACCCCACTCAGAATCGCAAAACGAGAAGGGAGACCCCCCTTTCCTATAATCGCTCGTCGGTCTTCATCCAGCTACAAACACGTCAGAAACAGTAATCTTGTGTCGAAATCACCATTCAAGGCACAACTGTCCACTCCCTCTAGACCCTCTACACCGAGCGATACATCACCCGCCCAGCAAGGCACTCGCCAGGTCAGTGGCGAGAAGCGACCTCGCCCTGATTCCATGCATGAACAAGCTGAGAACGAGAGACCCTTGGCATTCAAGCGCGAAAGGCGTCAGTCCAAGGCCTACCAAGATCTCGTTGAGAAAGAAGCCGTCACGAAGAGTCCCTTCAAACGAGTGGTCAGCACCGAAGAAGAGCAACCACCACCCGTCCCCACCAAAGTAGCATTTCCAGCCGTTCCAGCCCCGCCACCAGCGCCACTATCACCTCCCCCCTCAGCACCTCCTTCACGACCAATCACTCCATCTCGCTCCTCGCTCGTTTCAAAGCGTCTCCATGGACCCAGAGCCGTGGATCAACCCTCATTGGATGGTAAACGACAGAGAAGGAAAACAGTCACGTTTGATGAACGTTGCGATGTATTAGAGTTTGACCGAGACGAAGAAGAGGAAGAGAATCCCTTCTTTTCCTCTGATGAAGATGATTACGGTGTACCTGAACAGCACGAGGAAATACATCATCCGTATGGTCACAGCGATACCGCGGAAAGCGACGGTCCAGAACAGGGTAGCTTCGAGGGTGTCCAGCCCGTCCATGCAGACCACATCACCAGCACTGTTGGTAACATAGTGCAATCTGCCTCCCTGGCGGAACTAGGGCTACCCTCAACTCCCAATTGCCAGCCTTTTCTGCCTGCAGACATGGAAACAGAAGACGGTGTTCCTTATGGACGCACTCACCATATGGAGCGTGCGCGCCGTCGAGCTAGTGTATTGTCCCCCGCGGTATCCGGCATTGACTTTCCCTTTCACGATTCTGAGCATGCCGAACAGCACTCTCCTTCTACTCCGCCTCGAACATCAGAGTCCTCGATGGATCTCTCCTCTGGTTCGGGGATTCCACTTGGGAGGTCGACGCATGTTGAGCGTGCACGTGAAGACCACCAAGTTGACGAAGTTGAGGCGGATGTTAATATGATGCCACCGTCGCCGAGCCCAGCGAGGAAACCTACACGGAGCGAGCACTCTAATCGAGACTCGCTCATTCCACGGTTCGAATTACAATCACTGAGAGATGAAAGCTCCCCCGAGAGTAGTCGTACAGGTGCGTTTCAGTTGCCCCCTATCCTATTGTAACGTTGATCATACGCGATGAAGCCCTATCTAGTGCCGATTTTTTCTCTGTGTCACAAACGAAGGAAGATGGCGAGCTGTGCTTTACTTCACTTGACGAACCCAGCAATTTGTCCATTGGCCAGTCGGAGGTGTCCCTGTCCAACTTGGACCTCGAAGCAGAGCTCCAAAAGGTCTTCGATCCGCCACAGCCTGATAACAAGGATGATATTGCGAAGCTTTCCGACCCTTTCCCACGCAACGCGTCATTCTCAACGAGTACTCCCCCGCCTCATATCCCATCACAGTCACGCACGTCCCCTGTCCCTACTTCTATTCCAGGTATCATACCGCGTTCAGCCTCTCCATCAATGGCGATACTTCAGTACGGATCGGAATCGTCCACGGGCTTGAACACGCATTGGCAATTGAATTCCTCACTTAACCTTTCCTCCAGACTCTCTTGTTCGCCAGCCCTCATATCTGCGTCCTCATCCATGCGGGCAGGTTCTTCCCCACGCGAAGTTGCAAGCGCGCAAGAATTGCAGAGTGTGCGTATGTCAAAAACAAGAATTAGCAGAGAGGATGTTCACATGAGATTGATGCGGAAAAGGAGTATGGAAAGTCCGTTGGGGTCCCCTGGTCCTAGTTCCCCCCCACTACATGTGGAACTACCTGCAACCGAGAAAGGGGGTGGAAAGATAGTCGACGAGCAGTGCGATTTCGCTCCAGATGTTGGGGGACCCGACAGGGGAGATGAGCGACATTTGGACGTGACGTCCGGCATTGCCGATATCAGTGCCGAGCTTGCAACTATCCAGACCGCTGAGAAACGCACGCTGAACTCCGCTACCGTCAATACTGAAGGACAGGAAGAGGTCGAGATTCATGAAAAGGATACCACGGACGGTGATGTATTACACGCTGGCATGGAAGGCCCATTACCTACCCAACCACCGTTAATAGAGCCGCTTCAACCGCGACCTACACCTGTACACCCGCAGTCAAGCTTCGGTTTGCTTGAAACAAGCTTCGATCTTAGCGGAGGTCTGCGGACGGGGTTGCGGGACTCGATGGGCTCCATTCAGCTCGGGGAAATGCGATCTGCTCTTGACCGACTTATGGACGATGTGAAGGGAAGTTCCGGCTCGAGCACTAAGAAACCAAACGCACGCCCCTTGGTTGGCGTCGAGTCAGTGAAGGAGGGCACTAAAGCTGGCCAATTCAGTGCCAATACAAGCAGCGATGCTGACGACAGTACGCGAACGGAGACCGATATGGATCTCTCAATAGACGATTTTCGCAGTGCGCCCATCCTACAGCCCGCTAGTATTACCCCATTACCGATACAACGCGCTGCGACAGACTCGATCGTGTATACGGGGCCTTCGTTCAGGAGCCCGGTGGATGAAGAGCCTACACCCACTTCGCCGCCAAAGGATGCCATTAAAGCAAGGGAACAGTTAATTTTGGAGAAACGAAGGCAGGCGCGGAGGAGGGATCAGGAAGAATCGATGGACTACTATACACCTCCTCGCCCAACCTCGACGCCACCGAGCTCTAGACGCCCCAGCCGAAGGCGTAGTCGAAGTACCGGCGACGCCAGTGCGCTGACGAAGAGCGATTTGCTTCTTGATATTGGAATTTCTGACACGGAAGAGGAGCATTTGGCCGCTAGCATATCGAAAGAATTGCGCCGACTCGATCCTGAACACCGCAAGGGTGTAAGTTATTCTCAACATATGTAAAAGATGGCCTTTCTGAGTGTGCATTGTGGGTGGTAGAGATACCGGATCCGCGAACACGAAGCTATTTTTGCCTCGGCAGACGCTGAGCAGGTCTCGCATACGTCGTACACTGGGGATGTGAACACCGGTAAGGCTTGGAAGGCGGTCAGACGCCCTTCTGACATGGTGCGTTTGACATTCATTCATGTTATCTGCCGAATGCTCTAACAAAAGCAGAATGAGTACGCTAAACAGATTAGGGAGTATCGATCTCAAGAAAAACCAGGAAAGGCACACGGTAAAGTCTTTGTCAGAGGCGAGTATTTGTTCGTAATTTTGCCCGCGCTCTCTGACTTCATTCTCTCCTTCAGTTATTTGTGTGAAGGATCTCAAGGTTCCCATACCGCAGCAAGCCACGGCATTGACGTGCACATTGAACAATGGCATTCATTTTGTCACCACACCGGAAACGCGATTGTCCTCTGATGCACGGATTGACCAAGAGTTTGAGCTGTACGTTACCTTGTGCATCCCTTCCCCTCGCAAATTTAGGCGTTTCCTCTAGGATTGAGCACAATAAGCTTGAGTTTACGCTCACGTTGAAGATTCGACGTGATCCTCATATTATTGCACAGTTTAAAGCTCTTGCACCACCTCCTGCCTCGGTCCCTCAGCCGGTACCTCTACCCCCGAAACCCAAAGGTGGTATGTTCAGCTTCCTCTCGTCGTCTCCGAAGAAACCACCCGCACGAGCCACGCCACCACCTCCCCCTGCACCCTCGCACAAGCTTCCAGACAATCTTGCCCGTTTCCTTAAGCAAGACGGTACGCTTGCAAGAGCTTTTGTCTCATTTAAAGACATCGCAGCGCGATGCGACGTCCGCCTCCTAGAGATGAAATATCCGTTGATCGGCCAGCGTTCCGAGGCTTCGAGCAGCGCCACGACGATGGAACTTGGCGAGATTTTTCTTCAGATATTCAGGTTACCGCCCCTTCCTGGTGTCATGTCGAATCAACTACCCCTGAGTCTGGAAGAATGTCTTCGCGGCTTCAGACATATTGCGTGGCATAAAGTCACCTACTTTGAGGGTACGCTGACACAGAACGGCGGTGATTGTACGGTAAGTATTACAGCGCCTTGGCATCTGAGCTAAAACTCATCTACTGGTTTTTTATAGTCCTGGCGACGGCGAACGTTCAGAGTAACCGGCGCAAATCTCGTCGCTTTCAACGACGTGACAAAGAAAGCCACGGCCACGATCAATTTAAAAAAAGCTATTGGAGTGGAGGACACTCGTGATGCACGATCAGCCGCGCTTAGTCCCAGCGGTCAATATAGGGATAATTATGATTCGTTGATCGCGGTGGAACGCTCTTTCAGAATCGTCTTTCCTTCCGACCAAGAGATCCTTTTCTTTGCTGACTCGGACGAGGAGAAGGCGAAATGGTATGTCGTGCGTTATGATAAATAGAAGCTCATAGACATAAATTCTCCAGGCTGGAAGTTCTTCGTGCTTTGGTTGGTCATATACCACCCAATCCGCTCTGGGCGGAGTTCATCTGGCAGCGTCAACAAGAGATGGCAGCACAATCCAAACCAGGTCATTCAGCGTCATAGCATATACATAGGCTTTGCAGTTCTCGAGTGGGACTTCTTCCTCTGTTTTCTTTGTTTTCTTGATGTTCCCTCCGCTGGACGTTTCGATTTCGCTTCACTATGCCCATTTCCCCCGGACTTTGATTTTGACTTCCATTGTCCCTTGATATGCTTACGTACGTGGTATGCCCCACTTTGTAAGAGTATTTATATAACCAATCATGTTTATAAAATGTCAAGCATTAACACTCACATAGAATTGTTTGCCTCCGTCACGGTGTTCTGTGGTGGTTCGGAATTAAGTTGGCTTTTGACTCCTTACGAGGCGATGCCCTCATGCACTCTATGCAAGGTCCACAAGTCTACTCCCAAGATAATACAGGCGACAGACGCCATGGCAATGTGTGTTCCATCCCGAAACACTGACTTTAATTTGCCCATACCAGGGAGAAATAGCAGAAATCGTGCACTATCCACCTGCAATGTAATCATAGATAAGGCTACCCATTATCATAGTGTTGTTCAAGCACCCCTCGGTGTGTTCGCCATCCTGTCAATCATGCCCCCTGACTGTGAATTTTCCCTGCGGCTCTGAGAGTATTGGGGGAGGGGGGAGTTTATGTCGATAATCTGGAACCGAGTCACCACGTATTATATACTTGAGCTGGGCAATATCCACTTCGCCCTGAAATATGGCGCCTTGGGAGTCTGCACATCCTTTGATGAGGTCACCATAGCATCTGAAGCAGTTTCCACACTTTCATCACCCCGGTCCCAATGCTATTGTCAGATAAAACATGATTAACGTTCATTTAGGGGTGGTTTCCCTTGTAGCTGTTTCACGCACTTGGCACGTTCGACCTGGCCCAGCGGAACCCAGCGTGCAGCCTCGGCAGCAGAAACATTGCCAGCCCCGGAATCCCCGGATACCTCTGAACGTGTTCGTGATTTGCCTTTGTGCGTTGCCCTGCCCTTGGCTGGCGACGCGTCTGACATGGATCGCAATGGTGGAGGCTCGTCCCCTCCGCCTTTGAGCAGCACCCACTGCACGCGATACGTTTTCCGGATGTGTGAGAAGACGTGGACGACTTCTCCTACAGGCTTAACGTGCACGATTTGCATCGCCCCTTCTGTACCATCACCACCGCTCCCCAACCTGGCATGACCCTGCCGCTGAGAATCCAAGTGCAGACGCGACGGTGGATCGACAAGCAGGTCCTTGAGAAGGCTGTTGGGGATCTCAGCCACCTTGGCTGCGGTCGCAGAGACACCCGAGATATTGGGCATTGTCGGGAACTCATATAATCCTGCGAGAAGTCCTGGGGGTTCCCACAAGGACGTGAGTCAGTTTTTGCTGTCTCCATGTAAACCTGAACGGATGCATAACGTGGGGAAGGGCGCACGTGTACTTGCGTGCGGGAGTGGAGATACTGACCTCTTTCTGGGCGGCGGACGAGCAAGAAGAACCGATCGCGGTCGTCCACCGTACGCCATTCGATAACGTTGACAGAATCAAGTTCTTCGCGTGCCTTCTTCCGCTCGACTTTCATGGGGTAGACGGTGACGAAACCAGTGTCTGGCTCATCAGCCGGGAGCGGCTTACAGATGGTGCACAGTTCTTCAATGTCTGCCTCTTGCAAAACTGGACTCTGTTGGAAAGATCGTTAGAACGAGACAAACTTGTGAGCGGAATATATTTTCTAACGGGATCGGATCGCGTTCTTTGGTACGCACGACACCAAGGACACAGAGGGCAGTCTGTGCAAGCAGGGTCTCTGACCTTGCACACCGTGCTTCCAAGCTCGATGAGTGCCTGGTTAATATCACCAGGACGTGATGAACTATCGACAAATGCTTCTGCACCTGCCCACAGTATGTCCTGGGCCAGCTTCCCCTTCGGCGGTGCATACAGCGCCAAGAAGCGTGCAAGCAATCTTATGACGTTTCCATCTACCTAGCACGTCAAAGAGTCCGCCATCCGTCGAAACGCAAGGTTCGAATGTGGTCAAAGACTCACGACGGGAACACACTGGTTGTAGGCGATGGAACAGATTGCGCCAGCACTGTAACGACCGATTCCGGGTATTTCTGCTTGCATGTCCTTGGCGTTGTCTGGAAGTCGACCATCGAGCTCCTTGACAACTTTCTGTGCTCCGCTCAGTAAACGTGCAGCACGAGAGTAGTAACCGAGGCCTTTCCAAAGACTATTAACGGTGTCGATATCCGACGCGGCGAGATCTTTGATGGTCGGGAATCTGGAACAGCATCAGAACAAGGCGCGATGACAATACTGAGAGAGCGAGACGATGCACGCGCGTACTTGGCCATCCAGCTGTTATAGTAGGGTATCACGGTCGTGACCTGGGTCTGTTGGAGCATGATTTCTGACACCCATACCTACAAGGGAGGTCAGTGTATCTGCAAGGATCGATGGAAGCTAGAGCGGACCTCGTATGCACGCTGCGCTCTGCCATCCTTGCCCAGTGATTTGTCAAATGGCTTCCGCCAGGGCATCCCTCGGACCTTGTGTATTCGTCCGTACCAATCCAGCAACGACTCCCGGATAGGCTCGACTCCGGATACGATGTGCCAGGACGCTGGATGTGCAGCTCGAATGTTCGTGTCTTGTGCCACACCAAGTTCAAACTTGTCTTTTTCTGTACCGACGTCGCTAGCCGCCTGGGGGGCCGTGCGCGCTCGCTTTGGCGCGACTCTACGCGTCTGGCGCGTCTTTTTGCTCTGGGGCATTGGTGCATCGCGATACGGCCCGTTGGACGATTCCGAAAGTTCGCTGGGTTCGATGTCGGCGTCGACGCAAGTTCGTGCGCGTTTGGACATGTTGGCAGGTAGGGAAGCCTCGGTCAAGCTAACCGGCAGCAAGGCAGCAAATCAGGCCGACTCAGTCGCACTCTGCTGCCAACTTGCACAAAATACTAGTAGCACTTGCAAGATGGCAAGCATAGTCACATTTCTGGGATTTGGAAACGACAGGGAAATCGCGACTGTGGGTTGCGGTTTCTTGCTCATGACCAATTTTTCAAAGTATTAATCGCTCGCTCTGTTCTGTCGACAAGGAGCACTTCATCATATTTCAAGTCGGTCCACCGCACGGAATTCTATGCCCCCATCCGAAGTATGTTTCCTGTTTCCAACGAGCATACATGTCTAATGTTGAAGCGTGCGGTACTATGAAAGTGTTGATCACGGTGGTTTATCCACCTCGCAACGCACATTTTCTTGCAATGGTGCCTCAGATCTGGGCCAGCTCAACAAGCGCTGAAAGCACGAGGTGATGACTCGTTGTTACCCATGGCCACGTGTCGACAAGTAGCAGAGGGTTACTTGGCCAGCTTTTTGACTCTGCGACATTCTATTCCTGACGTCCTCGTTCACAATGCCTGGTGCTTTCTATCACGATCAAGATCTGATCATATTGTGTACCCGCTAACTGATGGGCAAGAGCGGGGCCATCTCACCAAGATCAAAGTCGGTAGTTCGCCGATAGACACAGCAACATTTTCGCCGGATGGAAAGTATCTGGTGAGCGGCACGTCTATGGATGTCGGGGTGTGGGAGTGGCCGACGGCCGACAAGTGGTGAGGGTGCAAGTGGAATCTCTCCGGTGCCTTGCCGTGTCCCGGGACGGCAAATGGATCGCTGCTGGGACACCGTCACGGGGCGGTTGTATGGGACGCACAGACACATGCAGAAGTGGTTCGGCGAGAAGGTAGCCTCTACGTCCGTGGAGTTCGATTTCTCCCCCGACTCGACCTGGTTTCTCTACCACAGCGCCGAATGGGCCGACGTTTGCAACCCCGCAACTCAGGAATACATAATGGCGATACGTTCGCCCGACGACGATATAGTAACTGCAAAGTTCCACAAGGTGATCGAATCGCGACAGCTACCCCCAAGTCCGTGCGAATCTGGAGTTGCATCTATCCTGGGGAGTTAGTCGTGCACATCGACGTACAAGTGACCCTATGCTTCAACACTGGTCTGCTCTGGTTTAACAATTCTCTCATTGTCAAATCGGGCAGCAAATTCAAGGAACTGGAAACACTTACTGGGTCGGTAGTCTCCGAGTGGGCAGTTCCCGACGCCAATAGTAACGATTGTTCCTGTATCGCCCTACCAAAACAAGG
Source organism: Tylopilus aff. balloui (assembly GCA_038089055.1). NCBI lineage: Eukaryota > Fungi > Basidiomycota > Agaricomycetes > Boletales > Boletaceae > Tylopilus > Tylopilus aff. balloui. Next base: position 52,551 of record JBBPKC010000063.1, on the reverse strand, counting down.
GGATCTCACCGCATACTCTGTACACCGCACTGTCACATTCTGGGACACGCCGACACACACCCATCTCGGCGTTTCCCGGCGCCATCAAGACATACGTATATTAGAAATCTCTCCAGATGGTCGATTTGTTGCATTTGGTGGAAATTCCGGGGAAATAACTATCAAAGATCTCAAAGATGTCTTCCATTTATCCCATTCTACTGTAAGTTATCGTGTACTTTATACCGTATCGGAATGTCCTGCTTCAATCTTCGATTTGGTACGAAGACTGACTGCCTCTCAGACTCTGTTCATCGATATCGCTAACGCTGCACTTGATGCCTGGAAGGACGACCGGCTCGCAGACACGGAAACATTGTTGACGAAGGAAATCCCCGGCTCTCAGCGTAAGCGGTTGCATGTACTCGCAGACAGAGCGCACGTGCGAGCCCAGTTACGACATTGGGATCTAGCAATGCAGGATGCCGAGGACGTGAGTTTCGTCCGCTCTCCCGCGTGCTTGTTTCACTCAATTCATACAAGTCTATCCGGCCATCATCGGCTACATCGCAAAGAGTGTTGCACTTATTGGCAAGGGGGAAAAGGCGGCGGCATGTGGCGTGTACGACCTGGTGTTCAGGCACTGCCGTCCAAGTGAAGTAGATTTCTTCCTTTTGATCAAGGTGCACATCACACTGTCGACCCTGATTTCCCTTTAATTAGACTATTGATTTATTTATCAAGGCTGTACTCCTGTTCAAGGCAGGAGAGCATGTTGGTGCATTATCGCGCGTTAGCAGTCTCATCGCTGCGGTCCACTCTAATGCAATATACCATGTTGTTCAGGCCCGTGCAAAGCACGCTGCAGTACGGCGAACATCAGCACTGATTTTCTAGCAGGCATATATGTATCTTCTCCTTGGGAACATGAGCATGAAAATGGTGACTACACGAGTGCGGTGCCTTTGTTCGAGTGTGCACGGCCCCGAATGCGACTCTCCCTGGCACCTCGCCTCTCGACCATCTCGCTGGTAAGCTTTCCAGCAGTTACAATGTATCGAAACCGCTACCAATACTGTACAGGTTTCTGGATGGAAGTTTGATAGCCTTGATACCAGGATTAGACGATGTCTTTGCGAAGCCTTGTATGCAGTAGGTCGTATGGAGGATGCGGGCCATTCTCTTCTCAGGCCAGTAAATATCTTGGATGAGGATGAGGAGTCGAGCCGACCCATCATCGGACGGATTTCTGGTTAGTTTATGGCTTACTTGTTTGTTTGTCGCTCATTTGAGACCTCTTCGCAGATTTCACTCATCAATGTCTCTCTGCTCGCGAAAGGAACGAAAACATAACTGAAACACAACACGGTAACCCGCCGACGCCTCAGCCTGCCCTCAGTTCACCAACCTCCACGCTACTCTTAAAGGAATGGGCCAAGGCAACCTTAACGAGTCGTTCGTGGAAAGAGGCCTTGCTTGCCGTTGTCGATGTGCGTATATTCCGTTACGTCATGCTTCATAAGGTTGATGCTTTTGGTTTGAAGTTCGTCACTTCGAAATTTACCATTTATCGTACTTTGTGTGAACACCTGGAGGTGATTGATCGCATTTCCGACGCGACCGAGTGTTTCCACGACATGGCAAACAAATTGACAGACGAGATAGATAGTGAACAGGCAAAATGGATGATAGGTACGTGCATTTTGTGCACCGCATATTCGATAACTACGTTAATTCCTTATCAGACTTCGAATCTCGATGCTGTAGGAAGCTGGAGATCTCGCGATGGGCGCTCGGCGAAATATCAACGCCGTCTCTTTGCAATGTCACTTAATCCCACACATCCACAAGCCCTGTTCGTTAAACGGAACAAGGCACATGCTATCATAGGCTCGTGGAAGGATGCACTAGATAATGCCAACGAAGTACCTCATTCTCAACTTGTCTAAGATCATCCTTGTTAATGGAGAATTAGAATTATCAGGCAATCTCATTCGATCCATGCTCGCCATCTGGCTACAAGAGAAAGCACCAAGCTTTACGTGGCGCAGGATGCTATGCAGATCCAATACATCCATTTGAATTAATGATCTCAACAATGTCTCAGTCATCTGATCCGGTGATTTCTGGTGAGGAGGGTGGCATCGTATTGGTGTTTAACCATTGATCACGTCTTACAGAGCGCTCTCTCCGGTACATCCGTCCGACACAAACGGAAGCGACAATTCGCAAGGTCATTGAAAATACCCTTCGTAAATCCCCGCCAGTACTCATTAACACCGACTCTGGTTGTCTTCTGGACAAGTCTGTGCAAGCGTCCTTATTCGAATCACAACCAATTTTTCACGAGTTGGTCTCTTCAATGACCACAGATATCGATCGAGCCCGCGTTGAGCACGAAGTTGCACAGTACCATCGTTACGCCATGCGAGGCGACGAACCGTTGTTCGAAAATGTCATGCACCTTATCGTGTATGACATCGAGGCGTCTCTTACTCACAACAAGCTTCAGATGTTTGCAAGACCGTACGGGATGCCGGGTTGCATTGGCCATGGAGTGATATGTGTTGTATCAATAAAGTCGACCCCTCTGTGCTACCAGAGGCACTAGTCTCCATGTTCCGGTGGTACCAAAGTTCCGCCACGACAATTTGCGATGTCTGTTCTCTGTCACAACGCGGTGATCTCGTGCGGAGCATCTGGAACACTCGTGCCTGGACATTCCAGGAATACCATGCCTCGAGGGTCGTCTGGTTCTACAACATGGACTGGACACTGTACAGGAACATCGATATTCCCAGCCACAAAGATTCGCCCGAGATCATCTCAGAGATGGAGGAGGTAACGGGTGTTTCTTCAGGAGCCTTGATGGCACTCCAACCAGGCTTAGAAGACATACGAGAGAAGCTTCGTCAGGCTTCAACGCACCAAGCGACACGGATCGAAGATACAGTCTACTCGTTGCTCGGAATATTCTCTCTCCCCAGCCGATCGTGTATGGCGAGGGGGATAAGGCACTTGGGCGGCTGTTGGCGCAGCTGCTTACAAGTTCTGGAGACACAAGTATCCTTGCTTGGACTGGAAAATCCGGCAACTTCAACAGCTGCCTCCCAGCCAACACTGCTGTCTTCGACCACTTGCCGACCTCGCACATTCCCCACGCGATTACAACCACCGAAACGGATACAACTGCGGTTGGCTTGCGCGCCTCGTCCGTCGACCTTGCCTCGGTCACAAAGCTATATAACCGACTCACCGAACACCGTGTACCGTTCTTCGCGGGAAAACGTATGACACTTCCATGCATTGCTTTCAAACTCGGGCCATTATCTGTTACTCTAGACGGATCTGCACGAACTTTCCGTGCACGAACAGCTGCGCTCTGTGTTGTAGAGATCAAAGCGGAGGAGGATCTCTCCCGATCGGATCCTTTATACCTCGTCCATCCTTGGATCGACTTTCTGCTCGACCAACAACCCGTCCCGAGCGCAACAGAGACAATATATGAGGAAAACCCCGACGAACTGCCTTCCTTGATCAGCATGTCGCCTTCACGGACTTGTTCAATATCGTCGGCGTGATTTCCTCCACCTGGATGGTGATCAGAGTCTCAGAAGCGACTCGCCTATATGCTGCCACGCTGCCGAGGCTCGGTGTGAGTAACAGCACGCCGAAGGGTTGTCTCATCCGAGAAATGACTTGGAGGGCACGCATTTGTACGTCTACAAAGAGGCGCCACATCTGCGGTGTGTGCAACGGTCCGTCCGCCAAGCGACAACCCAGAACGGGGGAAGCGCCGCGCTGAGCGTGTTAGTAGTGCTGCGGAGGGGGTTTCGAATAGACTAGGGGATACTGGGCGGCGTGCGCGTGCTGGACGTACTCTAAGGAATGGGGTCCTATCGAAGCGACGTTGCGCTTGTATGTCCGAGTTGCACTTCTTTGTTCACCCGTTCATTTCGTCCCCCCCTTCGATGCGTACGATTGACTGTGTGACCGGCCGTTTTTCTTAAGTGAGCGACCAGTTTGGGACTGGTCTGCGTGTCATGGTAGTTTGCCCCACTCTTCCCATTTCATACGTAGCTTTGTCAAACACTCCCGTGATAGAGGTCGTTGTGCACTGGCAGAGTCGATTGCAATCCAATGGTGTGCCTCTTTTGAACCAGCGTATGGAGGGCAGCGTGCGCCAGAACTTCATTCACCCATACGACAACTCAGCGGACATTATCGCGTAATTCGTAAGCATTGACTAGGAAACGGGTCTCAACTCGCTCAAGATTCTAGAGAAAAAAAGGTTGCTTCAACTAAAAAAGAGTCAGAAATGACGACCTAAATACAACACACAGCAAGAGGCTAAACAGCTTGCACCCTCCCCCCCCCAACCAGCTCGTTTCCGCCCACGCAAGATAGGGACGAGCCGGTCGGTCGTCATAGCCCTTTGACCAAAAGCAAACAACTGGAGGCCCTCAGGGGACAAGCCGCGTCTGTCCGCCTGGCAAAATGCTCCTCCGTCTGCGCGCGCGCTCGAGCGGTGGTAGATCGTCCTCCTTTGATCGAATACTGAGATCCGGATCTTGAGCTACAGACGTCACGCGATCAGACTCGAAAATCGCGTTAGGAGAGGGAGGAAACGGAAATGTCCACATACAGGGTGAGCCATCAACACCACCCGCGACTTCGTCGTCTTCATCGGCCTCTGAGGACATATGTAAAGGCGTATCATCACCGGGACCGGGCGAGACGGGGATCAAATGTTTCAGAAGCATGGTTCGACGGCGCTGAAAGCGCGATCCTAATCAGTGCGGGCAAGCGGGTTGAACTGCAAGCAGAGCACCTTGGGGTTACCACCCGCCACATTAATCATGTCCACATCGATCTTGAACCTCTCCTCCTCCACCCTCGCACGTTTTTCAACGCACTCGACCACCCACGCGATACCGACGACGATTGGTTTAGGGTCTTTCAGCATGCTACACCACCAGGCGACGAGGTGATCGTGTAAGTAATGAGATGACCACAAAGAAACGAGCAACGAACGCACCGGTATCGTGTCAATGTATTCGGAAGTCCATTCTTGTATATGATATGCGTGCACGTCTGTCCAAGACGACCCATGATCTGAAACCCAGACCCAAACAAGCTCAACGCGCAATAGAAAATACGACATGGGTCTAGCCTCACCCTCGCGCCAAGTCCTTTCAACATGTCGACAAACAAACTCCCCGCATCGTCCCCTTGCTCCGTCCGCACGTCAACAAAAATAGCGCATCGCTTTAAAATTTTGAGCGAGGATCTCTTGACGCCGCCCGAGCCGTTCATCGTCCCATTGCTCGGCCCAGCACCACCGCTGCCATGTATCTCGCTGTTCCCACTAGGACCTGCGCTACCAGAACCAGCAAACGTAGGACTCTCCTTGCCTGCCGCCCCACTCGAACTGCGCAACCCAGTGCGCGTCCCAACTGCTCTCGGCTTCGGCGGGGTAGGGGTATGTGGCAAAGATGTCAGACTCTCTGAAAGCGCATGGAGAGCAGACGAAGCAGGATTCAACGTAGAGGACGGCACCGCGCGCTGTTTTCCCTTGTCCGCAGAAATGGGCGAAGTCGTTAGATCGACCTCCATGTCGTTGCTCAGATTAGCAGCCGCTTCTGGCGATGGCTCTTGAGAGGCAGCACTGCCAACACCACCCGTCGACGAGTCGACGGAGACGTCAAGCATCATCACGTCTCGCGGTCCGAATACGTCTTCTTCGCCCGTGGCATGCTTCGCGCCGTCCCAGCTCAGTCTCGACTTGCGCGTGCAAGCTCCCCGATCATTCCGGTCGATAGCATCCGCAGCTCCCGATCCTTTGACAGGACTGCCCGCTACGACTGGTAAAGTCGTCTTCTTACTCGCCCTGTCTCCCATCCTCCCTCGCCCTGGTCCTCCAAACGCAGCGCCACCCCGGCCGCGCATCCTCGTCGCCCCCGCCGATCCGAATCCTGTCATGGTCGCCGCACGCTTAAGCGAAGACGCAGTGGGCCGCGCGAACGTTGCCCCTGCTCCCTGCGCGGTAGGGCCCAAAGGCAATGATGCGTCATCCCTAGCTCTCCCCTTCCCTTGGCCATTCTCCGGCGTATTCTCCCCCTCACTTGATTCCCCCGCTCTGACGAATCCCATACTCGTATTTGGCCGGCTGGGTGGCAGCGCAGCAAGTTTGTCCAGCGCATGAGAAAGGGTCGAGAGCGAACGCCCCGAGCTCCCGCGAGCTACCCCCGTCCCCGGGCCAGCGGGGATGGAACCAAGCGCGAACGAGGTATTTCCAGGTTGTGACGTCGAGGGCCGCTTTAGGGGCGATGAAGGAACAGGGATCTTCGATGGGGGTGAGGTAGGGGCAACTCTCGATGGACCCACGCCCGCCGACGCGGATGCAGTGGGGTCGCTCGCAGTAGCGCTGCCCATTGTTAGTGGCTTGCCTTTCGTGAATCCAAAAAGGGACGTCTGTTTCAACTTGCTGGCATCGGAGGAGAGCTTAGACACGGAAGCAGACCTATACCTGGTCGATGGTAGTTTCGATTTCGAGGCCACCGCCCTAGTTGACCCTAGTAGGCGAGGTTTAGAAGTGATCGTAGTCGACGGTGGAGGCATTTCCGCCACTCCAGACGAGGAACCTGAAACAGCATTCATGGTCATCACAAGCACCGATAACACCGTTTGTAGTGAGTGGTGAGAGACATCAAGAGCGGTCCTCACCTTCTACTGTAGAATCTTCAGCCTCTGTACGCTCGTATTCCACCCTCTGCTCCTTCATCGACACGCTCCGTGTTACGCGCTTCGGGCCATGTAGCATCGAAGGTCCCCTCTTGGGTTTCATGGCTGGACGGCTGACAGGCAGAGCGATTGAATCCTGTCGTGAATTAGGCGCTGAAATGTGATTTACAGGGGCACCCGTCAACGCCTTTCCTGCCCCATCTAAGCTGTCCAACGACGCGGTTATGGTCCCCATTGAATTGCACTCCAGCTCGCGAGCAGTCGGGTGAAGTATCGATTCCATCGAGTTGCTAGAGGTCATAGGGTACCGGGCCTGTAGATAAGAGATCGCAGAGGAACCTGAAGCTGCAGAGGGTGGGGTAGAGGATCGAGAAAGCACGTTAGTGACTGGTGGGAACACGTCAAGCTGTGAAGCGGACGCGTCAGCCGCCGGTGGAATAATCAGGAGCTCAGGGGTGTCGGTGCGAGTGTCCTTTTTGTGCGCAAGTGCGAGAAACCCCGCGTTCACCTTCTATAAAGAGTGTAGCAACCGGTTGGTTACAAGATACTAGTGGTCAGGGAAATTTTTTCAACATGGAGGGGACATACTTTAGAGAGCAAGGTCCGCATTTCAGGCAAATATTCCGTGGGCGGCGAAGGCGTAAGAGGCGAAAGAGGCGAAGCAACAGGGAAACCGGAACGTCCAGGGGTAGTGGCTTTACGGGGTGTAGCGAAATTGACAGTATAACAAAACACCGGATTTGGTCGAAGCGAAGCAGTATGTGTTGGATTCGTAAATTGCAGTAGGGCAGAGGCGTCGTCAACATTCATTTGTTCCTCATCAAGCGGTGGTACCGATGGCGCGCGTCTGATCTCAACCGCACATTTACTTGGTGAACGCTGCGGGGAAGGCGGGATGGATGTGAAATCCATCGCACGAACTACACCCTCTTCATCGAGAGGCACAGACTGTGCACGGGGGGGAAAGATCGAAGATGCTACTTTGCTCGGGGACGGCGTCGGCCTCGCAGATGATGCACGCTTATAGCTTTTGGGCCGGCCGAGTGTACCAGCATCAGAGTCCCGCAGAGGTGCGTGGTATTCCGAATGTTCTTGCACACAACGTAAGGATCGGATAGCTTCCAGTTTGGCGCGTTTAGCACGGCGCTCGCTGGCTGGACTTGAAAGAGCACGCGCTGCATCTGTATCTGGTGACGCCCTCTTCTTCGTGCCCGCAGGCCACAATGTATGTTGACTTGAGCTTGGGTTCGAATCTCCGTCGTGATCTGCTTCACTGAATAGGCTATCCTCTGATCCTTCCTCCTCTCCGTACACTTGTACTTGTCCATCTGCGCAAGTGCCCGTTTCCTCTTCCTCTTCTGCACTGGGTACCGTCTCCTGTGCGTTTGGCTCCGTTCCCATAACCATCCCACCCATCACCCCTCCATAGCCTACTGCAGGCGACTGCGACCCTAGCGGAGTACGCGGTTGTGAATCTGGACGCGACATTGGTGATCTTCCTCGTGCTTTTTCGTGTTCCTTTCTTGCCACTTTGAAGGGTGAACGCGAGAGGGGTAAACGTAAAATCAAATCGGGCACGTTGAGCTGTGATCGCGTTCGTCTCTGTACAGCAAGTCCGTTCGTGGTCATATAGCGCGGGCTAGTCCGAGAGTCCGAGCTCGTGCGCAGGTCTAGGTCATGATGCAACGTACTGATGGCGTCGCGGTTCGTGTCGGTCATTGAACGGCGTCGCGCCATGGTTATGTTTCTTGTAGTCTCTCGCGGTGATAGTATCCTTGCCACTGGTTCCAGCGGTGGGCTACTGTGAGTCTGAATTGAAGAAAGAAAAGGAGCAGCAAAGCTGAGCGAGAGCCTCTGACGGTTGGTGGCCAACCACCCGACGAACCAGAACTCGCAGCCAGACATGGTCACGTGAACGCCACTTGTACACGACGACGCCGTAAAACCACCGCGAACTTGTTCGTGTCTGCTGCGAGTAGTGCGCGCGAGTCCGCCGGATAATCGTGGGGCTCACTCAATCTACTTTGTCGCTGCGGGTGCACCACTCCTCCACAGTCGTGGTGTATTGTTATATGTAGTCACTTGAGCCCCGTTGACATCTACTTGTGCCATCACCTCATCCATCATGGCACATGCAGGTGATATTACAAGGGAGCGAGCATCAGCTGAAATGAATCTTCCTGAAACCCAGCACCAAGTTCGGGATTCAATAGACACCATGTTGGGTCCCGAGGCAGCAGCAACACTCAGGCCCACAGCTTCGCAAGCGCGACGTAGAGGTTAGCATGCTGATTAAATGCCTTGTTTCACAATAACCGCATCCAAGGTTATCCTCGATGATTGATCAATATCCATGCATGTGTAGAGGCGAGGTGAAACTTCATCGTGGCACACAGGCATCCCATACTACCGCAGTCACTGGTTTAGTGTAGTACCTTGAAAACAAACGGGAAGTCGTGGAACTGACATCGTACGAGTGCACTAAACGTTGCAATATAATGTTTTTGCATGGCCATGCTCCGAGCGCTGAGCCGCGACAACTCTGAATCATAGCTCCATGCTGATCATAGAACATATCAACTCACGCCTATCTGGGTGCCAAAAACACGTACATCCTTCCCACTTGCATCCGCAGCCAACCGTCAATTCATCAGCACATAAAGCATCCAGCCCTCTGCTACCTTGCTATGCCATGCGTGACGGTGTTCGTTGTTGCCAAACGTGACGAGAGCCGTATCATATTAAATGATGAAGAAATTTTACCCAACTGGAGGTATGGACATCGCACTTCACATGTTGTTGTCTTGAATCGAACGAATGGTACATATCCAAGATCCGGGACAAGAATGCAAAGTGACATACGGCGTGCCTCACACGGCACCCATGTGATGAACTGCTGTAGCCCGGTCTGTGAGACCCAGCATTCATCTCCGGTCTTCAACTTTCATATGTCCGTAAATGGGGACATACATCATTGTACTGCGCTGGAGTTGCAGGTCTTGACAGGACGGAGGTGCTACGAATTGGTTTAGGTGGATCCTTGCACACTCCTAGAGTCAGAATACTATCTTCTACAGGTGGAATCGAGCGGTCTGCCGAAGTTATGTCATTCACTGTTCACACGATCAACCATCGTCTTACCATGTGCCCATATCTTTTTCTGAGCCCCCAGTTTACCACAATTGGATGGATGAGAACAATATCACTTTCCACTGGGCGAACTTGAACCTTCCATCCTGACGGTGTGGGTGAGATCGCGCTTCGCAGCGGCTGTGAATAGCCAGAATTTCTAGAGTTCGGTGTGGAACCACGAAGCTGGGGATGCCAACAGATTTTTTTCCCGCTGCGTAGCGTGTACTCCCAGGCATCATTCCAGGAAATTGATCTATCCTATTGCATACGGCCTTGACGACGCAGTAGCCGCCTATGCCCGTCTTATGTCAGCTCCTTGCTCCTAAAGATTACTGACGAGGTTGGCAAGTCACTTGGGCTCGTAAGGCTGCGCAGACCACCACCCTGAGGAAGATCTCCATTTGAGCGTCCAAGCGTCCTTGTGGCATCGTTATACAGGAAGTACCGCCAAGCAGCGGGTCGGGGGCATCCCAGGGCCGAGCGAGGAACCCAGATACGCCAGCATCGACCAAGGTGCGTAATGTGATGGGGCCTATGGAGAGAGCGATGCGAATGGAGTAAGGCTGCAAGTCTATTCTCCGTTGCTACAGATACAGAACGGCAGGGGCTTGCGGCACCGTTGCATCATACTACCTTTTCGCGATCACAAGGCCTGCCCGTGGAGTCGGTGTCTATGTGCACTCTCCAGCGGTGGTTCAGGTACCCAGCGGTGAAATTAGCGTTAATAGAATCGGCGGTGGACACACACCATTACGATCTACAGCTGGGTGGCTACCACCACCACACACAGAGATTGTTGCCATCGTGTGTCCTTGAAAGAGTAGTGTAAGATGAGGAACTCTCGAGACGCGTGACTCTGGTCCCCCTTGTTTTGTCACTCGACTGCTTCGTAACCTCCTCACGCTATGGACTTGCGATGGGCGTTCACGGCCTCACTACCTATCTCCGCGAACACCAACGTATCCTTGGTAAAACGACACAGTACCCTTCTGCACGCGTTTCAGATAATACCATAACGACGATCGTCGTCGATGGTTGGTCGTGAGTCGCAGGTCAATATACCTCAAATTCACTGACACTCAGTTTTGCGCACGGTACAGTTTCATCTTCGAAACCTACGAACAATCGCGCCTCCCATGGGTGTACGGCGGTGAATACGATGCATTTGCGAGATGTGTCGCACAGGTATCGAGAGCGTGGATCGCAGTCGGCCTCAAGGTCTATTTTGTGTTCGACGGTGGGTCTGCCATCCTTTCTTTCCTAGCCAACCCTGCGTTCTTACGACTTCGACGTGGGCCCAGGTGCGAGTCCGAGCCTCAAGATCCCGACGCTGATCAGCCGCCTTAACCGCACTAATGTCCAGAATTCGGTCTTGTTCTTTCGTACGTCGCCGACGTCCCGGTCTACCCCACGTTTCCTCCACGAGAATCGCATCATCCCACCCCTCGTATTCTTGTCGTGCATCGAGACGCTGCAAGGGCTTGCGAAAGAACATCCTGAGCTCGAGGTGCATTTTGCCGACGAAGAAGGAGATCCATATGCAGTTGAGCTAGCCGGTCGTCTCGGGGCCTATGTCGTCGGAAACGACTCTGACTTTGTGATCCTCAACTCCGGTCGATATGCAGGTTACGCCCCACTGGAGGACATGCTATGGACTGTACCCTTGCCTGCGGACGAACTTCTGGGCATGGATGAGGACCAAGACGATGGTTTCCAGACTGTGCTGAGCAGGAGCAAAAAACGGTCTAATCCCACGTCGCAGCAGACATCCTTTGGGCTTATTCCACCCAAGGAAACGCCGTTATCTGACCTTGTCCTATCTGTGATCGTCTACACTCCGTCAATGCTCGCGTCACATCTAAAGTTGCCGACGACCCTCCTTCCATTACTTGCCTCTCTAGTCGGAAACGATTTTTCTAACAACTCGGCGACCCATCGCAACATTCAATCGATGTTTTTTGAACGGAGACTCACTTCCTCGCAGCGTATTACGCACACTGCCAACACACTCTCTTTAATTCTCAATGCAGCTACACAGAAGCGCAAAGCCAAGGACCGAGTCGGGTCAGTCATGGAACTCATTGATCGCACGGTGAATACTCTGCTCGTTCGTTCGCCGATTAGTCTGGCTACCGGGGAAATCAACAGTATTGTCGATCGGATCGTAAATGCCGCCTTGCAGTACGCGATTGATAAATACGAAGGAGACGTATATGGTCCAGCGAGCTTGTGGCCGACACCGATCTGTGCACTGCACGGAGGTGATGTGTGTCCGTTGCCCCGCTTATTTTCGCGCGCCCTTTCGCAAAGTCAAGAGCCCGGCCATGTTGACGGCGCACCACCCGAGAACAGCTTTTTAGTGCTTCGCTCCCTGTACCTGAAGGCGTTCCGAGCAGGAAAATTACAGCCAAAAGTCACGGACATTCTGAGCACTGGAACGTTTTGGCCAAGGATCTTTCTCGATAGCCCAGATATTGAAAACGTTGCTATCTCTATTGGTCGACCCATTCGATCATGGATTTACGCCTTGCTGGACGATGGCGTGGGAATTCCGGACGCGCTGGAGGAGAAATCTGCTGCAGTTGATGGCAGCATATCGCAGGGCGATGTATCTGAGGAGGATCCCGACGAGCTCATTGATGTGGTTGAAGAACACTCGGACGATGACGACGACCTACTTGCTCCGTTGCGCGGCGAACTCCGCCGTTTGCACGGAACCGATGAAGACTGTTCCGAGACCGTCCAAGCATCGGTTTCGTCTCGGTCCCGCTCGCGGCCACCTGCACGTCAGAAAAACGTCACTGAATACGTTCGTCGTGGAACACGAATAGCACCCGAGAAGGTGCCAGTCCCGGACCTGGCAGCTCTGATGATTTCCTCCGGCTTCGACAGGAGCATCGATCAAGACGCTTGGGTACCCGTTCAGCTTCGGAGCGTGGAGGAACGCATGGCACTGTTCCTCCATATCTTGGAGAGCAACGTTCCTGCTGTCAAGAATGTCTCTCCGGACCGGCTATTAGCCATCCTCGTTCCGAGATGGATCGTACAAACGCTCCATCAGCGGGCTTTGGAGAGCGGCATGAGCAAGGAACGGGAACAGGAGAGATGGACATATCAAGAAGTCCGGGCAGTCGTTGCTTTTTGCACATCGCCGCCTTCCGAACATGCTACGGACACAGCGCGCCATCCCGATGGCATCGACAATACCCATACCAACCTGCCACCAACCACCGTACCGCTGGCAGATCGGAACGTACAGCTGACCGCGCAAGTCCTCATGGCCATCCAGATGATCCATCTCTTATCCCAAGTACTGTTTTTGACGGAGGAGGTACCTGCCAATATACAAGCACTCTCGGGACAAAGGCTCCATGCTTACCTGACCAATTCGACCCCTGTTCCTGAGGAAATCTTGGTCCCTGACTTATGGGACGCCTGTACTGCCTCGTTAGAGGATGCGTTTGCACAGCAGAGACAGAAGAAGATGAAGAAGACAAAGGTCGAGCAGGCCAAACCAGCCTCCAAAGCAAACAATAAAGTGACGAAGACACAGCGTGGGCAGGGGCTGTTCTCGTTGCTAGACGTCGCTTGATAACGTTGGATGGTTTCTGGAGATACAGTCGAACAATGTAGCTCTGCAACCGATGCCTTGACACGGCGTTAGTGTCGCTGAATATTGATGCTGTTCGGACCCCACGACATTGTCTCGTGAACTCTTCCTCAGAGAAACACTAGGTGGAATGTTTTTGTAGAAGTCTTGGGAACTGCTTTCCGGCCAGGGTCCCGGTTCCAGTTGTTGAGACAGTGTTGGAAGCACATAAAATGGGTGGGTTGCTATGCAATGCTGTGTAAACCATTTGCGTGGTGCCGACTTCTGCAGTGCATCCAGTTCAGACTCTTGACAGTGCCATCCCGACTCAGGAATCAGTGCGATACAGCTCGCCGACGATTATAAAGACGCTACGATGGGCGTTCCGAGACAGCCAACAGGTCGGCATCGTTTCTCTTTGTACTAGCATAACTCGCACTCGGTCACGATGATCTACCCACACTCCGGCTTGAAACCGCGTTCTCCTGGCGGAGGCACGACACCCGCGGTCGACGTAGTCACCTACCGGTACAACGACCAACTAGTGTACGTCCCCCTCGCATCAGACTACAACGTGAGTCCCCCCCCGCACCTCTCCGCGGTCCACCGTACAGATCTGCTCACGCGTGCTTGCATCGCTCCCCCCCCCCCAGCAAGCGCTCTCTCACGTACGAGACGCCTTTCCGCAGCTCAGAACGCACCCAGACACATCCCTCACCTTGTCGCTCACCATGCACGAGCACGTCGAGAAACACGTCGGCATCAGCGCGCCCGCGTGGCCCAGGATCATCGAGCACCTGAAGCGCTATCAGGTCATCGACGTCCACGTGCGGATACCAGACATCACCATCACGTACGCAGACGCAGACACAGATGGTGAGGGGACAGAGACAGAGAGGGAGCCTGCCCCGCCGTATTCGACGAGTCGGGGATCCGATGGTGCGTCGGCAGAGGCGGACGAGAACGAGAAGTCGTCGTATTCGGGGAGTTCAGAACGTCCGGCGTTGCAGCGGAAACGGAGTTGGTTCTTTCAGAATCGCAATGGACAATAAAAAGGTGGCTGTCGAGGATGGTGGTAGCCCCTGCCAGGCAGGAATGTGCAGACTAGGGCGAACTTTTCTTTTTTTTCTCGTGATACCCCTTTCTAGACGGTGTAGCATACCATTGCTTGTTTTGTTTTCTTTATTCTCTTCACCTAGGACGTATGCCCGTAATGTTCGTAGACAGTGCTTTCAATGTAGGTTCAGTGCTATCTTGACCGACACCGACATATGCGTATGTCTTGGACTGACAGGCACAACCCGATCTGGCTACTTTGGATCGTACGACAACGCCAACGCCAGCCGTGCCGGTGACGATAGCTTGGACTCCAATGGAGCCGCTCCTCATTTTTAGCCCGCCGTCCTGGATGCTCTCGTTACGTGGCTTGTCGGAAGCTGCCACAACTTACAGTACAGACTCAAGGTTATCTGGCGTCCTGTACGCAACAACTCCCAGAGCTCTTGGAAACGATTGCCCCTAGCTGCAGATAAATGCCGTGCGGAAGCAGGGCCATGCAGGAGACAACCAGCTCCTGCCTTCCAGTATGTGTGCGCGTCATACAATGAACACAGCAATATTTGAATGGCTCGAGGTTTTCTATGAGTGCCAACTACACCCTGCCGGGTTTCTGTGCCACAGTTATACGAAAATTAGAACGAGACAAGTCCCCAAGCGCGCGCCCAAATGTGCTGCACATCCCTTGGGCGTTAGCGCGTTACAGCACCTACATAGTGATCGGAATCCTCTCATCCGGGCTTTCCAGCATTCATCAAACGTCCGAATACATCGGGCCTGTGCGTCTATTCCAGTAGGCTAAAGTGGTCGCAAAGACAGCAACCTCGACACGTCAGCGAGACCATGTACCCAAAGAACGTGACTGGACCACTCACTATCGTACTCGTGTGTCTAGGTGCGACTGTACCGCAAGAGTGCCTTGCTCCGGAACGTTGCATTGTACTGCAACAGGTTGTTGATATCCCTCACCCAGTCGTCTTCCTTTCCGGGACCCACACCTTCCTCTGGCCGTCCTTCACCGTCTTCTGAGATCGATGATCGGTTGATACAAGGAACAGGGTATGGAGACACCTGTACTGTCACCGAGTCACCTGGATTTAGGACATGAGAAACGCGCCCGTCCATTGACACTCCAGCTGCAGCGCGGCTACGGTCACTGATCTGAAGGGTAATACCATATTAGCGACTCGAGATATAAGTGGGCGGTATTACACGGGGGCCCGATGGCTTACCCGTAATGTGACCGAGGACGAACCGGGAAAGACAAGCGGACGGAAGGAGAGGCTCCGCGGACATATAGGGACCAAGACCACAGCGCTCAGAGAAGGGTGCACGATGGGCCCACCTGCAGAGAGGGAATAAGCCGTTGAGCCTGTGGGGGTGGAAACGATCATGCCGTCAGACTTTTGTTGAAATTAGTATCCTGCCCCCGATCATGCTAGCTGACCTGACATACCACGGCCTCCGTCAGATGCTGACCATCCACGAAAATGTCGATCGTGTTCAGGTGGGGGCTAGAACCACGGTGCAACGCAACCTCATTCATGACCTGCCATTCTGAGTGGTGCATGTAGCGAAGATTCGTTACCTAACACAGGCGAGCGCTTGTAAGACAACGCACCATCATTGTCCATCTTTCTGTTGTCTTTGTCATAAAACGTGCATGACAGACGCATCCGATTTAGCAGCGTCGCCTTGCCATGAAATACAGCCTCTAAGCCCTTTGCAAAGTCATCTATATCTGTGGTTCACCCCCAAAGAAGATTGCGTTCAGCATTTTCCAGGCCTCCGCTGTGTGTGGGCGCCTGGGAACTCACGGAAGGGAAGCAGAAACCCCAAAGTGCCCATGGAGAAACTCAGCACCGGCGGGACAGCTCCGAGACTGAAGAGCGATGCGGCGTGCAGAATCGTCCCGTCTCCTCCGAGCGTGACGACCAAGTCGATGTCCTCCGAGTGTGGTCCAGGTCGCCATACTGCTACGCTGTCGGGTTTGTCAGGCCGGTCCTCTGCGAATACTTTGACACCCGGGTATGACTTCTTCACATGTCTGCCAATGCGGTGAGTGTCCAGGAGGAGGCGAGGGCGAGGGAACGACACACTGGAGTAGCTCGTTGATCGCTTGTATGACGGGGTCTGTCCGGAGCTTGTTTACGATGAGGATGGACCGTGGTGGATCGTTCTGTAGGCTATGATTTCAACTGAGCAAGCGGCGGGGGTGCGGGAGACGAGACGAACGCTTGTGTGGGGGATGTCGGGGCCGATGCCGATGAAATACCTCTGGGCCGCGTGTTCGCGACTGCGGTCATACGACCGACTAAAGGCCGTGAACACGCTGTTGGGACATGTCGAAAGCCCTGTAAGAACGAGTTGTGGAGGACACGTCGGGCATGGGAGAGGACGTTGATCATGATAGCTGTAAGGCTGGGTAGTGGAGAGCGCTCGAGAGCTTACCAAAGATGGATCGCTTCAGTCAGTTTTCGCTGGTTTCTCACCAACATCGACGCTTATCAGCAGGGCCCAGCCGTGCATGCGGATGGCGCTGCAAACTGCTTCTACTCGTCCATCGAGCCTTTGGAGTGCAAAATCGAATCTAGGTTTTGTCGACAGCCCATCAGTCGGGGTTAGTCTACAGTGCTTCTCTTTCCTGGTTGGAAAGTAACTCAACCGAGTCTCTTTTTGTTCAGAGCCTTACTTTCCTAGGCAGGGACAATCTTCATTCTGCCCTGGATATGGTCGCATCGACTGGTGTACTGTCTATTCATGACTCAATGCCTGTATGATTCCTGTACAAGCCACAAACCTCCCTTGATGTTTAAACAGTTTGTCCATGAGATGTCTCAGCATGGCAGAGGGCATCTACCACTGTCACCTCAGTATTCAATTCCTTGTCATTACTTTTGACAATGGTGGGCTCATGGGTTGCCTATCACACGAATGCTGACACTGAGCTGCCACATGAAAGGCTTGAAAGGCTTATAGCAAGGCATGATGGCCGAGCGGTCTAAGGCGCTGGAATCAGGCAGAGCTATTCAGTCCGAAAGGGCGGGAGTTCGAATCTCCCTCATGTCAAATCTTTTGCTCCTTGGATCGTGTCGCTTTCTGTTGTGCGACCTCGACAGTGATGTGATGATTGATGAAATCTAGACCTACAATGTGATTAAATGCATTAGGGTATGAGGCTACTTATACGTCTGGCTTGGCATCTGGCGGACCAGTTATCATCTCCCATGCCTTCTTACAAAGACGCTGTCCGAGGATAAAAGGTTCCGCTGAGCGCCCTTTCTCCAACACCCGGCGAGTAAACTCTCGTTGTGAGCCGGATTCGAAACTTCGCTGGAGGATCTCCAAGACCTTGGCGGTTGGAGCAAGCAGCCTATGTAGCGGGTCGAAGAGCGGACGGAGAGACGAAGGGATCTGCATGAGTGATGAATTCTGCCTGCACGCTCATAAACAATCAGCACCACGATCTGAAAACTCGTGCACGTACCAATGATGGTGCAGGTAGTCCGGAGGCAGTACGGAACTCAGTGTGCCATCCAGTTCGACTCTGATTCGTCCACGAAGTTGGTCTATCCATATTTGCTCGCTCTGCTCGTCCTTCTCTCTGTGAAGCTTATCCTGGAGATAACGATCTTGGGACTTGAGGCTTTGCGACATAAGTAGCAACTTTTCTACTGCGTTCTTGTTGGAGGTGGTCGTCCAGAGATACCACCCTTGCTCCCAATACCGTGTCTCATCCTCATCGGGCTTCGTGGACGCATCGGATTCATCAAGATAGTGTTCCTGAGTAGGTTGACCTTCTGGTGGAAGCGGAATGTTATTGGTTTGCTGCGTTCGCCATCCCCTTCCGAGTAGGTAGTCGGTGACCTCATGTGGATACACTTTGCGAAGACATATGCTGTACGTTTTGGGCTCCTTATTCTGCGCTCTTCCACGGGCGGTCTGAAAGGAGTATGTGAGACACATCTCGTCCATCTTGTCAGGCAATTTCCCTGGGATTGCGCAAAGCCGACTCAGACAAGGGTGACATTGAGTTGCACGCCGGGGAACGAACGCACCAGGCGGTGGTCGACTCAGCGATATCATGGGAGAGTGCACGAAGCTAATCCTCGCGGTGGCCTTTTCACCCCCGCCTGGAGGGTTCATCGTAGAGCACGAGTCTGGAGGATGGTGAAAGAGAGCGCCCGGTCTACCGGTCCTTGGCCCATTTTGAATCGGAGTTTACACGGAGTCAGTAGCATGGTTGTCTTGTTTTTCACTGGCTTTGCATTGACCCACGTCGTACCAAGTATCGCTGTCACAGCACACGCACAGAGAGCATCTTGCTTTCGCATTTCTGCTGTGGGGAAAGTCCCCGGAGACACAGAGTGATCCCTCCTCGCCCAGAATGGAAAGCTCCCAGCTTCAAATTTGCTGAGGGGGTGAGATATGGTCGGGCAAGGATCGATTTACTGGACCGAGGCTTCGCTCGAGGACAGTTCCGCTTGCCCACTCTGCTGCAAGTCGGAAGTCGAGCAACCCTGTGGTAGCGTATTCATGCGAAGATATGAGCGTGTTTTTCGCTTGGGTTGCTTGACGGATGGTTTGCTCTTCGTTGCTCATAGCCATAGTTATGCGGTAGTTGGTGTCTCATCTCTCGCGCACCTTCAACTCAATGGGGCTTATTCTCGTCCGACGTGGGCCTTGCCTTTATCTATTTTTTCCACTCTGAACGTTCGTCATTCGATGGTTTGCCACGGTAGTTGCTAGGCATGAGGTGAGTATGACTACATACTTCGAGAAATGATGTTTGGAAATTGGATAGTTTGAATTTCTTCAGGGAGAATACCTTGTCACACAAGGGTGTGCTCCACATCTGACAGATTCTGACCTTTACTCCGTGTATCTTCTTTCCGAGGCCTCCGTCACTGACTTTCTTCCCGAAAGGCACGGTGTCATCGATGGGTACCCTGATCACACTTGTATCCTGCTCGTCAGTCAATGTTAGTAGCCTTCTACCGTGACGCTACACGGTTGTTCGACGTTGAGCCCTATGTCCAGAATAACGTTTCTACTCTTCGCCTCGTACTGTATGAATACATCGGCACCTGGCAATTTACCAATCGGCACTCGCTTCTTGGGCGACTCCGATGGCGCGGCATAACGCGGCATGTTCCGGCAGTGCTTGTTTCTGACTAGCCGATTCGGCAGAGGATAAGATTCATCGGCACGCAGCGGCGCGCTCGGCGAGCATGAAGTTCCTGTCCTTGTAATAACGTCTCGGTTTCCTAGGCACATAAGTAGATCGATGGACGGTTATGTGGCTCGCAATTCCCATCTCCTAGGCACTCAGCCCCCTCAGCGTAGTTACCCACATGCCCCCACCAAAGCCATTTGAGGCGCAGTATGAACACTCTACTTCCCAACACGCTGCTCTCGATGAGCCTCCGGTGCGTGCACACGGCTGCCACGCTTGATTCGCCCTTATGATGAGACTCACGCCTGTTGTATCTACCAAACAGCTTAATTGTCCCCCCTCCGCCGAGGGACCATCCATGAGTGCTGTTCCCCCCACTCCGTCTCACGCAGATAGACTTGCCCCCGAATTTCTCATGGCACTCTGGCGACTTCGGCTCGAACTCGCGATATTCAGGCTGGAGCGCAGTGCGGTACGTATCGGGTGGTCACGCGCAAATGGCGCGGGCACGTATGATCCTATTCGATGATACCAGCGACGCTTATCCTCTTTTCGGTCAACTTGCTAGCTTCCGATATTGAACGTATTTTGCAACGGACAACTTCATATAGGTCGTACTATGCAGTCGCCGCGCGGGTGGGTCTTTTTCGATACCTGGCGTCTCTGGAGTAAAGGGTCACTGAAGGGCATACGTATTGTAAATACAACAGTGATACACGACAGAATTATGCAAGTCCGTTGGCACGTTACGATGGCTTGTAAGCTGCTAGTTCATTGCGGATTTACCATTCAGCCCCGAGCCTCGTGCCATTGTTTTTTTTTTTTTTTCCTTCAGCCAGAGACATCGAATCCTTCGAGTTGAAATTGACGCCACATCCGTACCTACAGCGCGTACGCGTCCTTCTCAGCGCAAAACATGGCTTCCACTGGGTCACAAGATGTTCTGCGCGTTGCCGTACCGCAAAGCACACGGGGCGTGGTTTAAATGTCGGGGTCTGTTGCCAATGAAGAACCTCCGGCGACGTTTCATCCGCGGAAGCACCGTCTTTGTGCATCGATATCGACGCGGGAGGCGCATGGTGACGCGCTTTTGGGTGCGACAGGGTGTCGAACCTCGTGTTATCCGGTGGTCCAGAACTGCGCTCCGTCACCCTCCCCCTTTTCTCGGCAGGTGGTGACTGGGAAAGTGGGTACCGGGGAGGACGTGAGATATGGACGTGGGTAGGATGTTCGATCGAGTACCTGTCTCAGATATTACTGCCGGTGTACGCTTTACTGATGTGGGAAGAACATGGGGTGTTCGGCTGCGCAGAGGGTCCGACTGTCCCACCCACGGGGAAAATGGTTTGGTGGCACGGTAGACTTCGAACTAGGTACGTGTAGTTTGGTGAGCGGCCCTTCTGTGCGGTCAAACTCGCCCACATAAGACGCCCCAACCCGGATCAGCCCCTCTGCCGCCGATGCTAGCCAGTGTTTATCTTCGCCCACTGCGTTGCCATTTGAAACAGATCCGATATTCCCCAGTCGAAGCGCACAACCAACCAAGATAATCGGTACTCTGCCATTTCACCCCGTCCGTGTAACGCCCCTGGGATGTTACCGGAGCAGTAGGATGCCAGACGCACTCAGACCTCATCTGCCCGACAGGCAGTATATATACCGGACACCCGCCTGGATATCACATTCTCTCTTCTCTCTCTGAACGACGTACGTTTAGCACGTTCTGCTCCGAGTGTACCACCGCCGGTGGATCCAGTCCGGGTGTTATCTTGCTGTTCACGCTCCAAATAAATCTCGTGTGGGCTCCGGATGCTTCCCTCGACGCAAGGACACACAATAAATTCAACGTACATCTGTCAAGAGCCTCACAGGTTCCTCTCTGATTCAAGCACCGACTTTCCGACGTGAATAGCACCAGTGCCCAGTCTGTGGTAAGCTAATGCGTGTCTTTTGCATTGATTTGCATGGTCGGTCCATCCATCTGCTTTATTGATTATGCAAAGCTGGGGCATCGTTCGAATTCGGCTCAAATACATCATGAAAGTTTTGCATGCGAGCCTGGTCGGAAGGGTAGCCGAAATTCAGTCCGCATCTTCCTCTCGTGACTGGCCAGGCCAATGCAGAAAAACGTTCTGAGAAGTAAAATCGTGGTCTGTTAATCGAGCATCTTGTTACAATGCTAGAGTGAGTCTGGCTCGTGTTCATGAGATACCTCTCTTCAAGTTTTCAAGCTGACGTGTGAAGTGCATAAAGCATGATCAAAACGTTCACGGAGCAACGACGAT